>OX465111.1:4982920-4985420 GCA_949987565.1 Luidia sarsii
TCCCCTCCTCCAAAAGGTCAAACGCTCTAAGCCTATGGGGCATCGCAGAACTTTACATGTACCTGCTTCCGTTTTGTTTTGGGTTCTTCCCCTTCCCCTGACAAGATGTGTCTGAGAGAATGGGATTTCCCGTTTTCCCTGGTCCTGTAATCAGATGAAGACAGATGCACTGGCTGATAAGTGACCTCTCCTGACCTTCCACAGGCTGCCCACATCCCCTCCCAAATGAAACAGTAGCTGTCCGTTCCCATGGGAACCTTCCCTCAGCCGCCCATTAATCTCAGTGAGGAGTGCTTTGACATTAAACAAATTGAAACCTTTTCTTGGGGGTGATTTTCACTTCCAGGTTCCAGAATCGAAACAGCAATTGCTCTACCCCTCTCGCGCCATCTTTTAGGAACGCGTTAACATTTACCAAGATTTTTGTTTTAATGAATTTCTAAAGTTAAGAGGGCCTGACGTAACTTTTCGATCCTGGCAGTCAAAAAAGGTCCTGCTACATGTAGGATCTAAACATCAGGCCCTCTAACTTTTTTAGATTTATGTATTGCAGGTCATTTTTAGTCAGTGAGCAGTTTGCAACAGTTTTGTATTAACAATAATCAATTTCTAAAAAGTTAGTGGGCCTGACGTTTCGATCCTAACAGGACCTTTCTCTGCCTTTGAGAAAGGTCCTGCTAGGATCAAAAAGTCAGGCGAACTAAATTTTGAGATTTGCATTTTGGTAATTTTAGTCAGTAAGCAGTTTGCAACATTTTTTTATATCACCTTAATAAATTTCTCTTAAAAAAACAAAACGAGCATGAAAAAACATGTAACTCAACTTGGAAAATGTTAAACCTAAAATTCTTATGAGAAATCTAAAAGATTTGCGTATCCACAGTCCAAACTGACTAATACTCCTTTTGGGTTCACTCCCCCCCACATCTCTCTCTTTCATCTTTCCCCCTCTAATCCCTTCCCTACTCCCTGACCTTTCCTGGGATCTATGTACCGGTACCCCACCCATCTAATCTGTCTAAACCAGCTTTCCTCCCTGTGTTTTTGCTCATGTCCATAATCATTTTGCTCTTCTATGGTTTTGTTCTTGTCATTCAGTCTCCGAGAAAGGTCCTCCCAAGAATGAGACGACAAGCCCTCTTCTCTTTTTCTTTTTCTATTTGTTTAGATTTGCACTTATTTATTATTTGAGCAGTTTAGACATTTTTTGGGAGTATTACTTTTTGTCAAATTCAAAAGCTACCATCTACATGTACATGTAGGAGCTGGCTAGCTCAGATGGTATGGGTGCTCGTACGCAAAACCAGAAGTCCCAGGTTCAAATCCTGGTCCAGTCCAGGTTTTCTTTGCCATTTTCTGATTGCTTGTTCAAGGGCATTGTTGTTCAAGATTGATTGGGAGGGGGGAGGTTTGGAGGTTGACCATCCTGCGTCAGTACAAAAAATATGATAAGAAGGGACCAGATGTCACATTGGCACGAAAACGGGCCATTCAATTTTCAATCTTTAAAACACAATTCTTATTTTATTTTTATTTTTTTCATTACTTAAACTTTAAATCCAAAAGCCACCATCTAAGGGCTGGATAGGTCTCCCTCTCCCTCTAAGGTAATAGCGCTGACCAGAACGTAAAACCAAAAGTCTCGGGTACAAGTTCCGGTCCAGTCAAAGTTTTCTTTGCCATTTTTCCAAATTGTTTAAAGATTCCCAGTCAATTTGTCCTTTTTTTGACATGACTCAAAAAGTTGTCAGATTCAAAATAAAATTTGAAGTATACACAATGTGTATAGTTTGCAAAAAAATCATGATCTCAAATTATTTCCGAAGAATTTTAATACAATTTGTTTTTCCTTTGATGGAGTACTATCGACTTGAAAGAAATTGCTTTCAAAGTGAAATACATACATGTACATGTTTATTCCTTTATTTGTTTGAAGTGAAAATATACAGTCACTTCTTCTTTTTTTCATCATATATACATGTATATGATTTTTCACCACATATGCTGACATGATTTGTTGTCTACATGGTTTGTTCAGTGCAAGCAGGTGTGAGCGATCGATCTGGGAATGAAATCGGCGGACGACTTCACACACAACATGTACATGCAGATTCCCATCGAGACGATGAAAACAAAATAAAAAACACCCATCTCCCCCTTCCATTCATGAACTTTGACAAATTGCATACATGACGTTGTGTCTTAATCTAATACTGGAGGCAGTGCGATTGGTTCTTGTGTCAGAGTATGGTTGCGCCAACTAGACCTTTGCAGGTACTTTTTTTTTTCATCGCGCCGTGTTTCAGCCAAATCATAGAGCAGATTGCAATACATGTGCTAATCGATGCGTGAAATTTGTCCCCGACAACTTGTCTATCAATTGGAAATGAACATTACATCAGCAATTTTTGTGCAAGCCGACATTACTTAAGTTGGGAGAGCAAGGAAACAGCGGAGGAATGGGGAGGCAGAAATTGCGATAAAAGTCTAATGGGTATTA
>OX465111.1:4990420-5137920 GCA_949987565.1 Luidia sarsii
TGCTATTCATGGTGGAGGTAGATGTACTGTATCTACATGTACATGTACATGTACAGTACTTAGGTACTATGTAGCGAGTCTAGGGTGGATTGCTCTGACACCATGTGAAAACATATCTTTTGTGAAACCATAAATTAATTTTTGTGAAAAATGTACCACAGTATATGACTGATTCTGTTTCAGACAATGAATCCATCAGTTGTCTTCAGAACCATGTACATGTACAGTACAGTGTACATGTATAATGTACATGTACATGTACATGTATGTACAGTATACAGTGTATTCTAACAGAAGAGGTATTCTCACATGGTGTCACCACAAACCGCCCTCGACTGAAACTACCGTACTGTACTCATATGTAAATGTACACATGTAATGTATACATGTACAATGTACGTACATAATATACATGTACGTACAATGTACACTGTACACGATGTATGAGCCTAAACCACTGTAATATGTGTACGAAACAGGTACATTTACTGTACAGTACATTTTATCAAGCATGATTCTGACCCATGACTGGGTTGAGGTGGCGAGTTTTGGAGACAAAGACCCTAAGGTGGGCCGCCTTACAGTTTAATATGCGATGAAACCCATTTCGTATACCGTTGGGCCTCTGAGGCTGTCCTTGGTTCTTTGAGGTATAAAGCTTTAAAGGAAAACATGAAAAACACAGCATATGCACCTTTACTGCAAGCTTTGTTGTTTGGTCATGTTCAGTGTATAAATCATTAATAAACAAGTAAAGTGAACAACAAAACTTGAAGAATAATGTACATTGACTTGAATGTGTGTGCACTCAGTAAGTGTGCATTGATTAGTAGACTTCCGCCAGCCCTTACAGTTGTTTTTTAACAAATAAACTACTGTTTATCACAGTTACATGTACATGTAAATACTAGCTTTTTTTATTCAAGTTTCGCAGTCAACCAAAGTGTATTTTCTAGAATTCTAGAAAATTTGAGAAGGATTTTTCATTCATTTCTTGAGATATCGGAAGATGTGGCCACGGTAGATCGAGCCAAAATGACGGAGAAAAAAAAAAGAGTCAAACTAGCATTTTTCGATCGCCGTCCACATTTGTCAAATTTACCCTCAAATTGAAGCCACATATTCTCTTCTTTCCATTCATTCCACTATCAAAATTAATAACGAAGGGAATAATATTAAACTACGTGGAAACAACATTTGGAGACAAACGATGAAAATCGCGATGTTAGCAAGGTTGGCATGTCTAGGTTTGGTTTCCGCCTCTACGTAACGCCATAGCGACACTACAGGAGCAAAGCCATATGCCGTGCCTACGCACGGCATATGTGACATGACACAACACGTCTTTGCACACACTGTACAAGATACATACTGCACAGTGCACGTGCACAGCGGCCGCATGGCTGCATACGACTACATGTACGTACGTACGATCACGCTGCGCTACTCAAGCCTGATCGGAACTTCCAGAAGTATTAGCAAGACGGTTACGCGACCAAAAAATACAATTTATTTTACTACCAAAACCAAACATAGATTGGGATAATAATGCGGTGAATATAGTGCCGGTCGGAAGCATTGTTTTTCACCAGGAGTGGTGGACGGAAATTACCCGTGGTGGTCGGCCCCATCCACCGCCGACCAGCATAGCTATAACACTGCATTAAGTGCATGTATCTATCTAGAGTTAAATAGGCAGGAAGGATTATTGGCCTTCATGCAATTGGGGATCAAGTTGGTCAAATTGGTTGGAGGGGGAGCAGTGGACCATGCGAAGATTAAGTCGTTAACTGCAAGGAGATGGGGAGAGGGTGGGAAGAGGTTGAGAGAGAGGTGGGTGAGTGGAAGAGAGACTGATCACATTTTGGCCAATCAGGAGGGAGTGAGGGATGGAGGTAGGTCACCCGTGGGGGATTTTAGACCCGCGAGGGGGGAGACATTACCACTCCTCAGAGAGAATGAGAGATGCTCTTTAGAATCCTCGCTCGGTTCATCAAAGATAAAGAGGAACCCCAGTATGCATACAGTACATGTACACATGCATTACATGTACATGTATAGTGTACTGTACATGTAGCGCTGTACATATAATGTACATAATTTGAAGAAAAAAAATTGTAGGAGCAGGAATGCATTTGAATGCAGGATGGGATGGGATGTTATTCATGAGATTATGTACTGTACCGGTACGTGCACTACGTGTGCACAGTATAGTAGTTTGTACAATTGTACATACACATACATGTACACGTATACGTGTCGCAAAACAAGTATAGGGCATGACATTTCGACACTAGCTGGACGTTTCTCAAAGCCAGCCATATCAAGTTCAAGCCCAAGTACTTTGAAATTATCAAATTTGAGTCGGCATTCTTAGTCATCCAGGTTAAGTGCGGGTCCCAAGTCAAATATTCAAGACGCTGAAGACGAGTCAGAGTCAGAAGGTCCGAGTCCGAGTCCTGTGTTATCGTGGCTCAATTGTGAGTCTGCTTTATGTAAAATGAGACTCTGAATCCCAAGTCACGAATCCAAGTCAAGTTCGAGTCAGATGGGCCCAATTTCATAGAGCCGCTTAAGCAAGAAAACCTGCTTAGCCTGAAAATTGTTCCTTGTTTAATTCAAGATTGCCAGCCATATTTGACTTGATGCTTGCTGTACTCCACTTGTATTTCAGTCACGGGTGGTCAGCATAAAATACAAGCAAAAACTTTGGCTGGCAACCTGACTTTATTTACCAAGGCTTTTCACGCTGTTAAAAAGCAACTTTTGGTGCTTACTGCTTAAGCGGCCCTATGAAATTGGCCCATGGTCAGACTCAGAGATGTCTGCGATCACGATTTGAGTTTGGGTCCCGAGTCGCAGGGATAAAAATCCGCAGATAAAAATCCGCTTACCATGCTAGAGTGAGGTCGTGCTTGTGGTACTCCAGGGCCCGATTGTAGTCCTGCAGGTAGAAGTAAGCGTTGCCTAGCTGGCTGTAGATGGCGCTGAGCGTGCGCAGGTCATCCGTGCCCACCTCCACGGCCGCCTCAAAGTACTGGACCCCGGCCTTGAAGTTGCCTGCCTTGCACATCCGCTCCCCCTCCAGCGCCAGCTCCAAGCAAGAAGAGTCCATCTGCGCTCCATGACAAAGACAAGAGGGGGCAAGGAGAGGACACAGTGACACATTTAGTGGATAATCCAAATGTCGTGGAGTGTACTGCCTCTGAACCATTAGCTGTGTTCACAGCCACCTAAAAGTGGTAAGAGTAATGTTCAAAAATGTCGCAAACTGCTTTACTGACTAAAAATAAAATGACCAAAATGCAGATATCACAAAATAAGAGGGCCTGACCTTTCGTTCCTAGAAGGACCTTCCTCAAAGGCAGAGTGAGAAGGAAAAGCCAAATAGGAAGGGAAGAGCAACAGAGACACAGATGGCAAAGGACAAAGAGTTACGTGTACTGTAGGTGAGAACAAAGGGAAGGGTAGGGGGTTTGGTAGAAATTAGGTACATATGTACATGTAGTACAGGGGGAAAGATGGGAAAATCAACCAGGATTGGTGGTTAAATATCAAATGGGAAAATCTTAACGACGTTCATGTATCTGTACTATTTCTTTGACCAAGGAAACTTAGACTGAGAGAGGTTTTTATACATGTACGTGTAGCCACCGAGCTGGCAATATTAAGCCTCATGAGGGCACTGCATATGAACATTAAGGTTACATGTTGACCGAGATAGGCCATGATCTCGAACTGCTGTAGCCAGATTTACAACAATTAGTCGCTTGCATCTGAATGAAAACAGGGACATGATCCCTGGAGATTATACGGCAGATACATCATGTACATGTAACATGTATGTAATGGCTGAATGCTTCTGACTGGCACCCCACCCTAGCAAAGACTAGTTGACTATCAAGGAGGCCACCACCTAAGGGTTGGATAGGCTACGTGTACATGTGTTTGTAGCTCAGATGGAAAGAGTGCTGGTACACGAAAACAGATGTCTCGGTCCGGTCAGAGTTTTCTTTGTCATTTTCAAAATTCATAAAATAATGATGTATAGACTATAGAGCTATAATAATGTAACAGAAGCTGTCTGGAATACATCTGACTTGTTTGGCCAAAGGTTCACGGGGCCAGTGATTGCTTGGAAGCCTTGGAATGAGCAACAAATGCCAGCCTGTAACAAAAGGCCTGATTCAAGTGTTGCAAATCCTGGACACGATGGAATGGTTTACATGTACACGTACATCAAAGTCGACAAATCCCAAACAAATTGATGGATGATAATAAAATAAATGGGCTCAGTGGGCATGACTGAGGAGTGAGGGCACCACTGGTCAATCATTAATATTGTTAATATTAATATTGTTATTAATATTATATATTACAGGTGCATCCTATTAGGATTCAATCCACATCCCCATGTGGGGCTTCTTTCTCATCTTCGACAATCAACTGGCTCCCTGGCAGGAATGCCCAGAGAAATGTCATAAATCGCACTGTCTGATTGAAAATCGCTGTGGCAAACGGGTGATGAATTTCATTCACTCGGCTGCTGGGTATACTGTGCATACACTACATCACGTGTGTACATGTACAGCAATGTACTGTACGTGTACAGTGTGAAGGCCTACTGTGTAAAGTTCATGTACATATATGCACACGCAGACAATTACTGAGATGCTGTAATTTGCATCGAAGTGTCGGGACTGAGGGTGGAAAAAAAAGCAGAATGCTGACCATCATCTGGAGTGGCACACCTTCCACTACAATTACAGCATGAACAAGTACATGTACATGTACGTACAGTAGTACATGTGTACTTACAGTACAGTATCATGTTATTCATGTACCAGTACAGTGCTGATACTGTACAGTATCAGCAGAGGTACTGTACACTGTACAGTATACATGTACTGTATACATGTGCTGTACAGTTCATGTACAGCAACAGCAGAGGTACAAAACAAATGTACACATGTACATGTACATGTACGTACGCAGTATACTACATTTGTACGTGTAAATTATGTACACTGCACATGTACATGTACATACATGTACATGTGCAGAATACACATGTACAGTGTACACATGTACATGTGTACATGTACGAACACACTGATACATGTACATGTACAGTACGGTACAGTACAAGTAGTCGAGACAAGGTACATGTAGTGGGATTGGCCTATGCATTGGCCAGATAGGGTGTAAGCTGTGGGGTGGCGGTGGGGTGGGTTCGACCGTCCGTTTGCAATTCACGTCAGACCAGACGTATGTAGTGCAACGGCGAGCGTTTTGAATAAAGATGCATTGGAAAGTGCACGTACAGTGTGTACCTGTAGGACATCACTGGCTGCCATTGTGGTACAGGGGGAGGGAGAGGGGGCTGGCTTAGGGAGAGCTTAATATTGCAGAATGCGAGCTTACAGTAGATAAGGATGCCAGCTTGTTTATGACCACAATATGCAGTCTCTAGACTTTATTGTAAATGAAAGAAATTATTGGTGCAGCAAGGTACTCTATATCCATACGCACTATGCAGGCCACATGCTGTGCACGTACATACATGAACGTACATGTACATGTATGTAGGGCTACAGGTATTTACACTGTCCCAAATAACAAGATTATTTGGATCGCGATTTGAATCATGATTCTTGAATCAAGATTTTGTTTGTGTTGGTACAATAAACGCAATTATTATTACATTCTGGTATTTTTAAATTAAGTCACTAAGCAGTTGTGCAACATGTTGCAACCTGTTGCAACACCTGCAACACTTGCAACATGCAACTTATGAAGCAAAACATTTGAGGATTTTTTTACAATTGTTTTTTTTCCCGAAAATTGTTACAACGTAGGAAAATCTAATCTTAGTTTAAAAGAAAAAAAAATGAAAATGTATGCAAGGGAATTTCATATGCAAGGAAAACAGGTGCACCTCTTTCCTGTCAGTGTCGTCTTTCAATGGCACAGAAATAAAATATACATCATGCATGCACTAACATTATGATTATGCCTTATGTGTACTGGAAAATGTACACGTATACATACACGTACTGTACGCATACGTCTACACCTACATGTACAGTACATGTACATGTACAATGTACGTACATGTACAGTGTACATGTACGTGTACCAGAAATGGGCATACATGTACATTGTACGTGTAAGGAAATGCGAAGAAAAAGTGCATTTTTATACATATTGTACATATTGTATGTACAGTCAGTAGTCAGGAGACAAATTTAACCCAATGTACATACGTGTACACTGTACATGCAATACAATTACACTGTACATGTATTGACATCTTTTCTTCTTCTTAAAAGACTTGTGAATATGCAACTTATGATTTTGATGGCAGTCCGGTCCATGAGAGGACAGCTGGTTGATATTACGGTATGGTGGAAAAATCATCAGAGCTCCAAAATCATGTGCCTCATTGCAGAGCTTTGAGTCAACTCCAACATCTGTCCTAGGAATTGTTTGTGTCAACCATGGCGAACGCAGTGGAGTGAGAGTGAGACAGGAGCCCCAGCTCTTTCCTCCTGTGTGCCAAAATGTTCTCCAGAGTTTTGCCAGTAGCGACACACCGCGGCATACAGGTATCAAGTATACATGGATATCCAATTGGTGGGGAGTTCTTACGTTCTGTCGTCTGCATCTGAATGAAAACAGGGGGCGTGATCCCTGGATGTATTTAAGGCAGTTAATGGTTAAAATCAAAAACAAAGAAAGGAAAACAGACTAGGAACTTTTGAACAATTTTTCTAAAATGGCAAAGAAAACTTTGACTGGCCCTGGACTTGAACCCCAGACCTCTGGTTTTGCATAGAGTGCTGGTGCGCAACTTGGCATAGGTCTCGGGTTCAAGTCCCGGTCCAATCAAAGTTTTCTTTGTCATTTTTTGTTTCAATTGGGTTAAACTTTAAAATAATTTGACAAAAACAATGAGGAAGGGCTGATGTACATATCTGCTTCACATGTGGAATGTGTGCTCAGTGCTCACTGTGCTGGAATTTTGAATGAGGAAGCACTAGTACTATACAGGGGTCTAGTGTACATGTACATGTAGGTAGACAGTGCTCAGCAGAAAACACAGTCCTGCGCTAATCTCCATAAATCTCGATGACAGGCGTATAACAGACAGATCTATCAGATGTGAATAGGTTTGCTATAAGGCAATTTTGAAGACAAAGCTGTGGGATAATCCACAAAGAACTACAATGCAGCACAGCATCTGGCTACTGGATTCACAAACTGAATCAGCAATCAGGTGTCTGTAAGTGTAACCTGCATTGGACCTAACTGTGCAAGCCTATGAAAGTCTTCCTTTTGCAAACATGATCAGATGATTACACAGTGATGTCACTGTCAGTTGCTGTGGACTTTCTGTACAGTATGTACAATTGTACACGTACATATGTACATGTATGTCCCTGTTGTCACACTATTTTTTACTTGGCATTTAAACAAAAGTGAAATTTGGGTTGGCAAGCTGATGCTACAATGTATATAAATCATGACTTTTTGTGCTTAAAGCCCCTACACGAGTACACACAAGTAAGATCGAAAAACAGAAACGTTCACAGATTTACATGAAACTTATACAGTTTTAAGTTATGGTAGAAACCTCGCACTGAAATATTTCTGTCTTAAATGCTGTACTTGTTGAGAAAAGAGTAAAAGAAATTATTTACGTCTCACCCCTAGATCTAAATTTTTTTATGGATTAATGGAAGAATACGTTGAATGCTGCATTTTCATGAAGCAAATGAAGAAGTTTTACTTTTCACTTTTTTCAGATTGAGCTGAAATGTTCACAGGTGTGCTATGCAGATAATTATTGAGATGCTGTTATTTGCATCGTTGTGTCAGGACTGAGGGTGTGGATAATTGACCCCGCAAGGGCATTTTTCCCACAAACACTATTCCAGGCCTGACTATTCTGCCGGTCCCTTACTCTGATTCACTGATTGGCAAACTCATTTACGTCATGTCGGCTCTCTTGCCTGAAACAGTGAAAGGTTATTCAGGAATGACCTCCGGCTGAATTTAATCGGGCAAGAGAGCCTGGAAAACACATGATGACAATTGGCCAATCAGAGTAAGGAACCAGATGAAAAGGATTTAAAAAGTGGAAAAGAATGCCGTTGCCAAGTATAAGTAATGTACCCTGCCTTATTTAATGTTTACATGTATTTGAATATTTGAACTGGATAATCAATTGTATTGCATGCTCAGTGCAGTAGGCCTATCTACCTCCATCATCTTTGCTTGAGGTACATTACGTCATTACTAGACATTAGCAATAATAATATTACTACATGTATAACGAACATCAAATATTTGGCTATAACAAACATGCCCTTTGCCTTTGGCTCCCAACATAGGTATACGTCTGTGGATATGTGGCGGCAACTGATATATAACGAACGACAACTGTATTCACTAATCAGTTAGTCTTTACCGAACAATTTTCATGAATCCCGGATGTTCATTAAACTAAGTTATACTTATAAGTTACCTTAAAATTTAGTGGGCCTGAAGTTTCGATCCTAGCAGGACCTTTCTCAAAGGACCTTTGAGAAAGGTCCTGCTAGGATCGAAACGTCAGGCCCACTAAATTTTAAGATTTACATTTTGGTAATTTTAGTCAGTAAGCAGTTTGCAACAATTTTTGTATATCACTTATAAGTTATAGCGACATTCCACTGGGTGTAATACAAATTAATACAAGTATTGCCAGTAAATTAAAAAACGCAAGTGGCAAGTTTGGAATACAGAAATACTGCAACGATGTGGGTAAGGTCAACTGGAAACCAGGCATCAGGCATCATTGCATTGGCATTAATTATCATGTCCATGAGTAGACAAATGAAAAACACGGATTTGAATGATTGCCAACATTGGATTAGGGCAGCCAAACAACTGTCAACTGAACTGTCATCATTTACTACACTGTCTACAGTAGTCCAAATAACTTGGACCCGACAAGTCACCCTTTTTTTATCAAATTTTGAAATTTTTAGAATCAGGTGACTGTCATCGAATCTCAAAATTTCAAACTTCGATAAAAAAAAGGGTGACTTGTCGGGTCCAAGTTACTCGGACTAACACTACAGTACATGTGCCACTGCCAGTGCGTGGCCAGAGGAAGTGTCAGCGACCGAGTCTTAAATCAAACGAGAAAGGTTTCTCGGGATAAATAAAACAGTCTGTGTATGTGTCGTGCTGTACATGTACACTCCCGTACAGCGTAGTCCGCGTAACTTGGACTCAAAATCTCAAAATTCGATAAAAAAGGGTGACTTGTCGGGTCCAAGTTACTCGGACTACGTACAGCATTCAACCATTCCATGCAAAAACAATTGACACTTGCACACTAAAAATAAACAATGAGACAACACTCAAGCCATTTACTGATTTAGGCATTATTAACTCACCGTGTGGGCATTCGTCGATGCCCGTCCCTCGCTGAGTTCAACCCGCATCTGACTCAGACCTATGAACGACCAAATGTCACTCCCGTCTTTAGCATATGATTTAAAATAAAAATGCGATTGATTTTCTGCTGACTACCGACCGTGCTGTGTGTGCTTCCCGTATTTACAACACGAACACCGCCGCCGATCTGTCGTGCTGTTTGATTGGTCAAACAGTCAACGGCGATCAGCCACGTGATCTCATTTCTGTGGCTACGATTTAGTGACGTTTGACGGATCGCCGTGACAGACTTATGAAGGACAACCACCAAAGGCAACCGCGCGCCCAACAACGGGGGAGAAAAATACATGTATCATACATGTGTACATGTACATGTAGTAGTTCATGTTTTGACCATTCTTTGACTGTACCGAGACCTTCGGTTTTGCGTACCAGCCCTCTTACCATCTGAGCTTTCCAGCCCTTAGATGACAACCTTCCCCAAAAAGTAGTCAACTGTTTTTTTGTCGGGATGGAGGCACGGACGTATATAAAATTAAAATTGGAGGCCGCCTCGGCTGACTGACACCCCAGCAACCCCCGCCTGCAAAGACTATACTAGTGGACTCGTTTATAGGCGTTAGACTTCCATTTGCATGTTAATTTTGGTATTCCATCCATTCCAAACCTTTATGGATAGATGGGGTTGAAAACTGACATAATAAGGGTCTATTCTAACAAAAGCTGAGAGCGCAGCGTCTACAGATTCCGAGCTATTACTATTAGTATTACGTCCTTTCACTGCATTTTACACGAGGTTCCCTTGTCAGTTTTCAATACAGCTGTATGAAATTGATTAAGAATCAATTAGTGATATATTTAGTTCTTCATAGCTTAGCTATAGGGAAATTAGAAGATGTAAGTTACTGACGATCAAAATTTACAAAAGCCGATTCAATGTGAGTGTGTGTTGTATGGGGGTTATGGCACTTACGGCATACGGTGTGCCTTTTGTGCCACGATTCAATGTCCTAGAACAGGTTTATTAAATAGCGCCCTCCTTTGACGGTTATTTGCATAATAATCGTTCATTCATTATTAAAATCTAATAAATTGTAAATAACTTGTATTTTCGTAGACGAAACTAATTATTTTGGGACTAGACTATAATAAATTATTATTAGTAGTACTAGTAGTACCAGGGTCAGGGCCAGGTTCATTTTATGTACGCCTTTCAGTTTTTTCACTCAGTTTTCTGTCCGGGTTGGTGGCGGCGGCAGTCGGCTGGAAGCTTTAATTCTTTTCTAACCGGCACCCATACCCCGGAAAAAGATTGGTTGACTATATCAGAATAATAATGGGAAGGCCACCAACCATCTAAGGGCTGGATAGCTCAGATGGAAAGACCTCCCTCGACTCTGGTCTAATCTGTCTGAAAATATTCGCAATGGTATTGTTTTACAGCCCTTTTCATCTTTTCTTGCTACTCTTAGGAACTATATTCTCTCCTCTTAATCTTTCCAACTATTCACTGTGACCTTTTTCAATTATGCAATATTTTTTTCAAATTATTATTTTTATATTAATTTATACTTATTTATTTATTTTATTTATATTAATTTACTTCATAGTTTAAATTCACAGCTCGATGCGGAGTGACAGGTCTCTGGCCACAGCAATTGTTTTTGCTTTTGTCTATCCCTTGCCCATCTTGTATGTGTTGTAAATTGAATGGCATGAATAAATAATAATAAGACTAAGAGAAAGAGTGGCGGTATAACTAAGCAAAGCTGTCTCAGGTTTGCAAGTTCCGGTATGCGGTCAACTGTCAACTCTCAACATAATGATGCATTCTCATAAGATGTACTTTTCCAATTATCATTAATGTTTTTATTACATTAATATTTCTTACATTCTCTTTTGTTTAATACAATTCACTAAACTCTGTGCTTAATAAAAATGTAAACAAATCAATGAAAAACTAATTGGGAACTTTTGAACAAATTGAAAAAAAATGGCTAAGAAAGCTTTGACTGGACTGGGACTTTAACCTGACACCTCTGGTTTTGCATACCAGAGGTCTTGGCTACAAATCCCCATCCTGTCAAAGTTTTCTTTGCCTTTTTTTTTCATTTTTTAAATAATAATGTGATAACATACTGTTGTTGAAGGAAATTCTTAGAAATTGGGTGACTTTGAAAAAGTGACAACAACAAAAAGAATTCAGTTTTTAATAATTTGTTTATCTCAGTACGAAGCGGTCTCTTCAGATAGCTCAGTGTACTGTGTACAGTCTCGAAAGCACATACACTGTTTTCTGCATTTGTGCACAACCATTGTGAACTATTTAAAGGAAAAATGGGAATTAAGCTCTGTCTCCCAGTTGTGTCGCTAAAGACTCACTATACCCGGGAAAGGCGAAAAACAGATCAAAAACCCCTTGGGGAAAAAAAACCTGAAAATTCCTTTCCGACCCTCTGTCAAAGAGCGATCAAGCAAATTTGCTCCAGGTAAGCAGGACTACATTGTTTAAGTTAATAGTTAAAGAAAAGACAAATCATTTTGAAGAATTTTAATTGAATTTTAATTGAAGCCAGTAATATGTTTTCAGCTTGGCATACCTCCAAAAGTTCTACTGATTAAATTTGGCATTGAAAATTATGAGGCCAGTTAATGATGATTGCCCTTTGTTCATTTTCAAAAAGCCCAAGATGCAAGTCAATTTTATTTGAGCACATGGAAATATAAGTTTGGGGGTTGTATCTACTTTGCATACTCAAAGGCTTTCGGGATTCTGGTCGAGATTCCAGGCTTAGCAAGAACCCAAAGTCCTTGTGATTAGGGACACTCCACAGTACCAGGGGGCTTTGCTGTAGGAGAATAAAATGAAAATCATACAATATTCTTAGAATACCTGAAATTACAGATTTCTTTTCAAGACAGCTTCTGTCTTTCAACTGTAGACAAACTCCTGCATCTTTTCTCGAGAAATTAATTTCACTCATCAGATAGTTTCTTGTCTTAAATGATAGTTTCTTGTCTTAAATGAAAATGTGTTTTTTTGTTTCCATCTTGAATGCAATTTCAATGTCCACTGCCATCATAAAAATTACCGGATTTATATTGAGGCAAAACATGTGTTATCTTGGTCATTGTGTCATTTTCATTTCTTTTTATATCAGCAATAAATGAGATCCAAAGTAAAGAGTTGATTCTAGATTGTTGGAAACTGCTCACTGACTGCGTTATGCAAACTTAAAAAGTTTAAATGTTTCGATCCTAGCAGGACCTCTCTTCAAGGCTTTGAGAAAGGCCCACTTAGGATCAAAATGTCAGGCCCTCGTCGTTCCTCAGATTTGTTTTGGGGTCATTAAAGCCCCTACACAACATTGGTGAGATCAAAAAACAAATGTTCACAGATTTTCATGAAACTTATACAGTTTGAAGATGGTTATGGTAGAAACCTCTCACTAAAATATTTCTGCCTAAAATGTTGTATTTTTGAGAAAATAGTAAAGAAATAATTTACGTCTCACCGAGATCTAAACTATTTTTCGGAACAGTACGGCATTAAATGCTGCATTTTCGCAAAACAAATGAAGCGGTTTTTATAATTTTCTCGAGACTCAGTTGGCGGATTGAGCTGAAATTTTCACAGGTGTGCTATTTCATGCATATGTTGGACCAGACAATGTATGGATGCTATTCTTTTGACCTCGACCAATGTTGTGTAGGGCTTTAAGTCAGTGACAAGTTAACACATTTTTTTTGTCTTTGTATTTTACTTCAAGCAAAATTTTCGCATGACATTTTGATCCTCGCTGTACCTTCCTCAAAGGATAAATCTCATTCTGTCTTTTAGACTTTGCTCTGGACGAAATGTCAGGCTTAGAAGACAGATATGAAGAATGAAGATCCTAGAATGTCATGACATTACTACACACCTTAGTCCCAACTGGTTGGTAGGTAGGTAGGTAGGGGAGACAGCCTTCATCTTCTCATCACTGTTGCATGGTAGGGGGTTCGTCCAATGAGATGTTAGCAGGAGGACTGCATGGTATGGTTAAAGAAAAGAACAATCATTCTGAAGACTTCTTAAGTGATGCATTCTTAACGAGAACAATGGAGAAAGCATTCTTATTTGATGCTATAAGAAGCTAGTAATATTTTCTCAGCTTGGCATAGCTCTAAACATTGGGTGAAAATTGGCATTGAAAATTATGAGGGCATTTAATGATGATTGCCCTTTGTTCATTTTCAACAAGCCCAAGATGCAAGTCAATTTTATTTGAGTGGACTGAAATAAAGGTTTGGGCTGTATCTGGATATAACGTGATGTTTGTGTCGAGGAGAATGTAATTCAATGAGGGTCTGCCCTGCTCGACATCATAGGCACTCTGCTATTTTACTGCAAGTCAAATTTTGCATGAGGTGCATGATGTTCCGATCCTTGTTGCATCTTCCTTGAAGGATGAATCTCATTTTGCCTTTGATGAGACATATCTTACTAGGATTGAAATGCCAGGCTTAAGACAGATAATTTATGAAGAATGAAGATCCTAGAATGTCATGACATTACTACACACCTTTTAGAGTCCCAACTGGTTGGTAGGCAGGGGAGACAGCCTTCATCTTCTCATCAGTGTTGCATGGTAGGGGGTTCGTCCAATGAGATGTTAGCAGGACTGCATTGTATGGTTAAAGAAAAGAACAATCATTCTGAAGAATTCTTAAGTGATGCATTCTTAACGAGAATGATGGAGTAAGCATTCTTATTTGATGCTATAAGAAGCTAGTAATATTTTCTCAGCTTGGCATAGCTCCAAACGTTGGGTGAAAATTGGCATTGAAAATTATGAGGGCATTTTATGATGATTGCCCTTTGTTCATTTTCAACAAGCCCAAGATGTAAGTCAATTTTATTTGAGCAGACTGAAATAAAAGTTTGGGGCTGTATCTGGATATAATGTGATGTTTGCGTCGAGGAGAATGTAATTCAATGAGGGTTTGCCCTGCTCGACATAATAAGCACTATGCTATTTTACTGCAAGTCAAATTTTGCATGAGGTGCATGACGTTCCGATCCTTGTTGCATCTTCCTTGAAGGATAAATCTCATTTTGCCTTTGATGAGACATATCTTACTAGGATTGAAATGCCAGGCTTAAGACAGATAATTTATGAAGAATGAAGATCCTAGAATGTCATGACATTACTACACACCTTTTAGAGTCCCAACTGGTCGGTAGGCAGGGGAGACAGCCTTCATCTTCTCATCACTGTTGCATGGTAGGGGGTTCGTCCAATGAGATGTTAGCAGGACTGCATTGTATGGTTAAAGAAAAGAACAATCATTCTGAAGAATTCTTAAGTGATGCATTCTTAACGAGAATGATGGAGTAAGCATTCTTATTTGATGCTATAAGAAGCTAGTAATATTTTCTCAGCTTGGCATAGCTCCAAACGTTGGGTGAAAATTGGCATTGAAAATTATGAGGGCATTTTATGATGATTGCCCTTTGTTCATTTTCAACAAGCCCAAGATGTAAGTAAATTTTATTTGAGCGGACTGATATAAAAGTTTGGGGCTGTATCTGGATACAATGTGATGTTTGTGTCGAGGAGAATGTAATTCAATGAGGGTCTGCCCTGCTCGACATCATAGGCACTCTGCTATTTTACTGCAAGTCAAATTTTGCATGAGGTGCATGACGTTCCGATCCTTGTTGCATCTTCCTTGAAGGATGAATCTCATTTTGCCTTTGATGAGACATATCTTACTAGGATTGAAATGCCAGGCTTAAGACAGATATGAATAATAAAGTTCCTAGAATGTCATGACATGATTACTACACACCTTTTAGAGTCCCAACTGGCTGGAAAGCAGGGGAGACAGCCTTCATCTTCTCATCACTGTTGCATGGTAGGGGGTTCGTCCAATGAGATGTTAGCAGGACTGCATTGTATGGTTAAAGAAAAGAACAATCATTCTGAAGAATTCTTAAGTGATGCATTCTTAACGAGAATGATGGAGTAAGCATTCTTATTTGATGCTATAAGAAGCTAGTAATATTTTCTCAGCTTGGCATAGCTCCAAACGTTGGGTGAAAATTGGCATTGAAAATTATGAGGGCATTTTATGATGATTGCCCTTTGTTCATTTTCAACAAGCCCAAGATGTAAGTAAATTTTATTTGAGCGGACTGAAATAAAAGTTTGGGGCTGTATCTGGATATAATGTGATGTTTGCGTCGAGGAGAATGTAATTCAATGAGGGTTTGCCCTGCTCGACATAATAAGCACTCTGCTATTTTACTGCAAGTCAAATTTTGCATGAGGTGCATGACGTTCCGATCCTTGTTGCATCTTCCTTGAAGGATAAATCTCATTTTGCCTTTGATGAGACATATCTTACTAGGATTGAAATGCCAGGCTTAAGACAGATAATTTATGAAGAATGAAGATCCTAGAATGTCATGACATTACTACACACCTTTTAGAGTCCCAACTGGTCGGTAGGCAGGGGAGACAGCCTTCATCTTCTCATCAGTGTTGCATGGTAGGGGGTTCGTCCAATGAGATGTTAGCAGGACTGCATTGTATGGTTAAAGAAAAGAACAATCATTCTGAAGACTTCTTAAGTGATGCATTCTTAACGAGAATGATGGAGTAAGCATTCTTATTTGATGCTATAAGAAGCTAGTAATATTTTCTCAGCTTGGCATAGCTCCAAACGTTGGGTGAAAATTGGCATTGGAAATTATGAGGGCATTTTATGATGATTGCCCTTTGTTCATTTTCAACAAGCCCAAGATGTAAGTAAATTTTATTTGAGCAGACTGAAATAAAAGTTTGGGGCTGTATCTGGATACAATGTGATGTTTGTGTCGAGGAGAATGTAATTCAATGAGGGTCTGCCCTGCTCGACATCATAGGCACTCTGCTATTTTACTGCAAGTCAAATTTTGCATGAGGTGCATGATGTTCCGATCCTTGTTGCATCTTCCTTGAAGGATAAATCTCATTTTGCCTTTGATGAGACATATCTTACTAGGATTGAAATGCCAGGCTTAAGACAGATATGAATAATAAAGGTCCTAGAATGTCATGACATGATTACTACACACCTTTTAGAGTCCCAACTGGTTGGAAAGCAGGGGAGACAGCCTTCATCTTCTCATCACTGTTGCATGGTAGGGGGTTCGTCCAATGAGATGTTAGCAGGACTGCATTTTATGGTTAAAGAAAGAACAATCATTCTGAAGACTTCTTAAGTGATGCATTCTAAAAGTGATATACAAAAATGTTGCAAACTGCTTACTGACTAAAATATGCATCTCGTATGGTAATCTGGGTAGGAGAAGGCAGTAGACTACCAAAATGCAAATATCAAAATTTAGTGGGCCTGACGTTTCTCTGCCTTTGAGGAAGGTCCTGCTAGGATCGAAACGTCAGGCCCCGTTAAAATTTGAGTGATGCATTCTTAATGAGAACACTGGAGAAAACATTCTTAATTGATGCTATAAGAAGCTAGTAATATTTTCTAAGCTTGGCATAGCTCCAAATGTTGGGTGAAAATTGGCATTGAAAATTATGAGGGCATTTTATGATGATTGCCCTTTGTTCATTTTCAACAAGCCCAAGATGCAAGTCAATTTTATTTGAGCGGACTGAAATAAAGGTTTGGGCTGTATCTGGATATAACGTGATGTTTGTGTCGAGGAGAATGTAATTCAATGAGGGTCTGCCCTGCTCGACATCATAGGCACTCTGCTATTTTACTGCAAGTCAAATTTTGCATGAGTTGCATGATGTTCTGATCCTTGTTGCATCTTCCTTGAAGGATAAATCTCATTTTGCTTTTGATGAGACATATCTTACTAGGATTGAAATGCTAGGCTTAAGACAGATAATTTATGAAGAATGAAGATCCTAGAATGTCATGACATTACTACACACCTTTTAGAGTCCCAACTGGTTGGTAGGCAGGGGAGACAGCCTTCATCTTCTCATCACTGTTGCATGGTACGGGGTTTGTCCAATGAGATGTTAGCAGGAGGACTGCATTGTATGGTTAAAGAAAAGAACAATCATTCTGAAGACTTCTTAAGTGATGCATTCTTAATGAGAACAATGGAGAAAGCATTCTTAATTGATGCTATAAGAAGCTAGTAATATTTTCTAAGCTCCAAACGTTGGGTGAAAATTGGCATTGAAAATTATGAGGGCATTTAATGATGATTGCCCTTTGTTCATTTTCAATAAGTCCAAGATGCAAGTCAATTTTATTTGAGCAGACAGAAATAAAAGTTTGGGGCAGTATCTGGATATAACGTGATGTTTGCGTCGAGGAGAATGTAATTCAATGAGGGTTTGCCCTGCTCGACATTATAAGCAATCTGCTATTTTACTGCAAGTCAAATTTTGCATGAGGTGCATGATGTTCTGATCCTTGCTGTAACCTCCTTGAAGGAAAAATCTCATTTTGCCTTTGTTACTTGTCTTGAATTGCTAGGGTCGAATTACAGGCACAAAGACAGATATGAAGAAGAAAGTTCCTAGAATGTCACTTTGGAAATTACTACATACCTTGTAGAGGCCCAGTGAAGAATGCTTTCTCCATGTGAAGGTTTATCTGAAGTATTGACAACTGGAACAATCTCAGTTCAGTTGGTTGGTGGAGGTAGGGGAGTCATCATCATCATCCTTCATCATCTTCAAAGATCCCAGTGCATTGGTAAGAAGGACAGACGACCTTCATCGTCTCATCATTGTTGCATGGTGGGGGGTCCGGCCAATGAGAGGTTCTTCAAGAAGATGTGTATCATGTAATGCCAAGGGGAATTGTGGGAGGACAGGAGTCACAGCACACCCTTACAGCCCAGGGGGACCAGATTGTGTGAAGCTCAGATCACTTTAGTTTGGATTTCGGTTGTTGCACTAGTGATACACACCGTCTTGAAAACCTTTGATCTGCAGGATGCACAAAGGAAGACAGAAAAAAAAACCCTGGCCTCTGCCTGGGCTGATGTTAGTGGTTCACATAAAATGTTTGTCACCATGAAATCAACAGTTAAACTATTTACCAATATCAAAAAGATTGACAAGAGGATGATGTCATTGTGAATGATGGGCAATATCAAATGCAACTGGTTAAAAACTTTGCAAATGAAGCAAGATATAATTGGATTGATAATCATGATTGGTTTGCGTCTTACACTCAACATGAAAACAAAACTATATCTGATATAAGATAGTGATACGGTTACCATGACAATCTGCTGGTTATTGGAAAGGAAAAAAGTTGGGCGATAAATGCAATTTTTTTGATGAAGCAATGCCACAATAAATAGGTTACTATGACAATCTGCTGGTCATTGGAAAGAAAAATAAGTCGGGCGATAAATGCAATTATTTGATAAAGCATTGTCACAATAAATAGGTTACTATGACAACCTGCTCGTCATTGGAAAGAAAAACATAAGTCGGGCGATAAATGCAATTTTTTGATAAAGCCTTGTTACAATAAATAGGTTACTATGACAACCTGCTGGTCATTGGAAAGGAACAATAAGTCGGGCGATAAATGCAATCATTTGATGAAGCAATGCCACAGTAAATAGGTTACTATGACAACCTGCTGTTTATTGGAAAGGAAAAATAAGTCGGGCGATAAATGCAAACTTTTTGATGAAGTGATGTCACAATAAATAGGTTACCATGACAACCTGCTGGTCATTGGAAAGAATATAATAAGTTGGGCGATAAATGCAATTATTTGATAAATTATTTGGTGGTCATGGGAAAGAAAAACAATGACAAAATAAAATATTTGTCACCCATAAAACAGTGAAGGCAAATGATGACTTTGTTCTCCCAATTCCCCATTTACCAAGGGGCAGGGATACTACATGATGGTCATGGGGAGAAAAACAGTTTCAAATGCAATTCATTGAAAACTTTGCAAATGAAGCAAGATATTATTGCATTGATAATCATGATTGATGTGCGTCTTACACTCAACATGAACACTAAACTATATCTGATATAAGATAGTGATATGGTTGCTATGACAACCTGCTGGTTATTGGAAAGGAAAACTGAGTTGGGCGATAAATGCAATTATTTGATAAAGCAATGCCACAGTAAATAGGTTACTATGACAACCTGCTGGTCATTGGAAAGAAAAACATAAGTCGGGCAATAAATGCAATTATTTGATTAAGCAATGCCACAGTAAATAGGTTACTATGACAACCTGCTGGTCATTGGACGGGAAAAATGAGTTGGACGATAAATGCAATATTTGATAAAGCAATGTTACAATAAATAGGTTACTATGACAACCTGCTGGTCATTGGAAAGGAAAAATAAGTCGGGCGATAAATGCAATTATTTTATGAAGCGATGTCACAATAAATAGGTTACCATGACAACCTGCTGGTCATTGGAAAGAATAGAATAAGTTGGGCGATAAATGCAATTATTTGATAAATTATTTGGTGGTCATGGGAAAGAAAATCAATGACAAAATAAAATATTTGTCACCCATAAAACAGTGAAGGCAAATAATGACTTTGTTCTCCCAATTCCCCATTTACCAAGGGGCAGGGAGACTAGTAATTATGTTACTATGACCAAAAAACAGCAAATAAGTATCTAGGCCTACTGATATCAAGAAGATTGATAAGAGGGTTATGTCATTGTGGATGACATCTTATATATAAACATGATGGTTACTATGACAACATGACAACATGATGGGAGAAAAACAGTTTCAAATGCAATTCATTAAAAACTTTGCAAATGAAGCAAGATATAATTGCATTGATAATCATGATTGATTAGCATCTTACACTCAACATGAACACTAAACTATATCTGATATAAGATAGTGATACGGTTACTATGGCAACCTGCTGGTCATTTGAAAGGAAAAATGAGTTGGGCGATAAATGCAATTATTTGATAAAGCAATGTTAAAAATAAATAGGTTATTATTACAATCTGCTGGTCATTGGAAAGGAAAAAAATAACTTGGGCGATAAATGCAATTATTTGATTAAGCAATGTCACAGTAAATAGGTTACTATGACAACCTGCTGGTCATTGGAAGGGAAAAATGAGTTGGACGATAAATGCAATTTTTGGATAAAGCATTGTTACAATAAATAGGTCACTATGACAACCTGCTGGTTATTGGAAACGAAAATAAGTCGGGCGATAAATGCAATTATTTGATAAAGCAATGTTAAAAATAAATAGGTTATTATTACAATCTGCTGGTGATTGGAAAGGAAAAAAATAACTTGGGCGATAAATGCAATTATTTGATTAAGCAATGCCACAGTAAATAGGTTACTATGAAAACCTGCTGGTCATTGGAGGGGAAAAATGAGTTGGACGATAAATGCAATTTTTTTATGAAGCGATGTCACAATAAACAGGTTACCATGACAACCTGCTGGTCATTGGAAAGAATGGAATAAGTCGGGCGATAAATGCAATTACTTTATAAAGCAATGTCACAATAAATAGGTTACCATGACAACCTGCGGTCATTGGAAAGAATAGAATAAGTTGGGCGATAAATGCAATTATTTGATAAATTATTTGGTGGTCAAGGGGAAAGAAAAACAATCACAAAATAACATATTTGTCACCCATAAAACAGTGAAGGCAAATGATGACTTTGTTCTCCCAATTCCCCATTTACCAAGGGACAGGGAGACTAGAATTATGTTACTACGACCAAAAAACAGCAAATAAGTATCTAGGCCTACTGATATCAAGAAGATTGATAAGAGGGTTATGTCATTGTGGATGACATCTTATATATAAACATGATGGTTACTATGACAACATGATGGTCATGGGGAGAAAAACAGTTTCGAATGCAATTCATTAAAAACTTTGCAAATGAAGCAAGAAATAATTGCATTGATAATCATGATTGATTTGCGTCTTACACTTAACATGAACACAAAACTATATCTGATATAAGGTAGTGATACGGTTACCATGACAACCTGCTGGTCATTGGAAAGGAAAAATGAGTTGGGAGATAAATGCATTTATTTGATAAAGCATTGCCACAATAAATAGGTTACTATGACAACCTGATGGATATTGGAAAGGAAAAATGAGTTGGGCGATAAATGCAATTTTTTGATAAAGCATTGTTACAATAAATAGGTTACTAGCACAACCTGCTGGTCATTGGAAAGGAAAAATAAGTCGGCCGATAAATGCAATTACTTTATAAAGCAATGTCACAATAAATAGGTTACCATGACAACCTGCTGGTCATGGGAAAGAATAGAATAAGTTGGGCGATAAATGCAATTATTTGATAAATTATTTGGTGGTCATGGGGAAAGAAAAACAATGACAAAATAACAAAATTTAGGGGTAACGAGTCATAGATTTTGTCACCCATAAAACAGTGAAGGCAAATGATGACTTTGTTCTCCCAATTCCCCAAGGGGCAGGGAGACTAGTAATTATGTTACTAAGACCAAAAAAACAGCAAATAAGTATCTAGGCCTACTGATATCAAGAAGATTGATAAGAGGGTTATGTCATTGTGGATGACATCTTATATATAAACATGATGGTTACTATGACAACATGACAACATGATGGGGAGAAAAACAGTTTCAAATGCAAATCGTTAAAAACTTGGCAAAAACACAAAAACACAGCAAATAAGTATGTTGGCCTACTGATATCAAGACGATTGAAAGAGGGTTATGTCATTATGGATGATGAGATATATAAACAAATCATCTTTTATATAAACAATATGGTTACTACGACAACCTGCTGGTCATTGGAAAGAAAAAAAGTTGGCCGATAAATGCAATTCTTTCATAAAGCAACCTAATGAATAGGTTACTATGACAATTTGATGGTCATGGGGAAAGAAAACAATGAAAAAATGCAAAAAAAAATTTGTGAGGTAATAAGTTATACATTTTCGCACCCATAAAACAGAAAAGGCAAAACATTACTTTGTTCTCCCAATTCCCTGTTTACCAAGGGGCAGGGAGATTAGCAAATCTGTTACTATAACAACTGACAACACAAAACACAGGAAATAAGTATTTATTGATATATAGAAGATTGACAAGAGGGAAATGTCATTGAGGATGACGGAAGATATAGATACAAATCTCACATATAAACAAAATGGTTACTATGGCAACCTAATAGCCTGGGGTAGACATAATTTAAATGGAATTTAAAAAAAAAGTTGCCATAGAAGCAAGATAAAAATGCATCCATGATCATTACACTGATATAATATATCATATATATTATATATTATATGTGTATTTTGACAAAATAATGTCAACCCAAAGTAATTCCAAAACTTACTAAATAGCGACATGGTTAATTGACAACCTGCTGGTCATGAGGGAAGAACATAAAATAAGTAGAGTGGTTCACTCTACATTTTCAGAGCATTAACGCATTAGACTTATTTCAATAAAGAGGACATGGTACTTTACATATAGGTCAACAAATTCGAGGACAACATTTCCTAGCTAACCATTCCTGAAACCTAAAATCTGATCTACGAAGTATTACGGCTGTGGACTTAATGAGGAGTTTATATGCAATGTGAAAAAAAAAAAACCCAAGAAGGTATTGAGGGTTTTGAAGACAGACCAGGTACCAAGTGTTCATTCTGGCGATTCTTTCGAGAAAGAAGAACTCTTTTTCAGGAAAATATTGGTGGAAAACGCGGGGCTTGTTGACAGTACTACAACTTAACTGTTAATGGTTATGTGGTTGACATCTCATATATAGTAGGCCCTACAGCTCCCTTCTTTGATTGGATTGGACATTGCATATCTTTTGAGAAATCAGGTCATGAAATGTCAGTCAATTGGAGTACAAGCTTCAAAAGGTGAAGATTTTGCATCTAATCTGTAAGTAATAACTACTGAGAATTAACCTACCTCGCCTTCTAAACTCTCCTAATGTCACGCTATGACTGTCTAACAACTGTCTAACACTGTCAGTCCGCAGACAGCCCATTCGGGTTTCACTCTGTGTTTACTAAATGTCACCCTACAACTGTCTGACTTTGTCAACCACAGACAGCCCATTCGGGTTACACTCTGTGTTTACAAATGTCACCCTACAACTGTATAACTTGGTCATTCACAGACAGCCCATTCGGGTTTCACTCTGTGTTTACTAATGTCACCCTATGACTGTCTAACTTTTTCATCCACAGACAGCCCATTCGGTTTACACTCTGTGTTTAATAATGTTACCCTACTGGCTACAACTGTCTAACACTGTCAGTCCACAGACAGCCCATTCGGGTTTCACTCTGTGTTTACTAAATGTCACCCTACAACTGTCTGATTTTGTCAACCACAGACAGCCCATTCGGGTATTACTTTGTGTTTACTAATGTCACCCTACAACTGTGTAACACTGTCATTACACAGACAGCCCATTCGGGTTTCACTCTGTGTTTACTAAATGTCACCCTACAACTGTCTGACTTTGTCAACCACAGACAGCCCATTCGGGTTTCACTCTGTGTTTACTAAATGTCACCCTACAACTGTCTGACTTTGTCAACCACAGACAGCCCATTCGGGTTACACTCTGTGTTTACAAATGTCACCCTACAACTGTATAACTTGGTCATCCACAGACAGCCCATTCGGGTTACACTCTGTGTTTACTAATGTCACCCTACAACTGTCTAAGTTGTCATCCACAGACAGCCCATTCGGGATTCACTCTGTTTACTAATGTCACCCTACAACTGTCTGACTTTGTCAACCACAGACAGCCCATACGGGTTAGACTCTGTGTTTACTAAATGTCACCCTACAACTGTCTGACTTTGTCAACCACAGACAGCCCATTCGGGTTTCACTCTGTGTTTACTAATGTCACCCTATGACTGTCTAACCTTTTCATCCACAGACAGCCCATTCGGGTTACACTCTGTGTTTACTAAATGTTACCCTACTGGCTACAACTGTCTAACACTGTCAGTCCACAGACAGCCCATTTGGGTTACACTCTGTGTTTACTAAATGTCACCCTACAACTGTCTGACTTTGTCAACCACAGACAGCCCATTCGGGTTACACTCTGTGTTTACAAATGTCACCCTACAACTGTATAACTTGCATGGTCATTCACAGACAGCCCATTCGGGTTGCACTCTGTGTTTACTAAATGTCACCCTACAAGTGTCTGACTTTGTCAACCACAGACAGCCCATTCGGGTTACACTCTGTGTTTACTAAATGTCACCCTACAACTTGGTCATTCACAGACAGCCCATTCGGGTTTCACTCTGTGTTTACTAAATGGCACCCTACAACTGTCTGACTTTGTCAACCACAGACAGCCCATTCGGGTTACACTCTGTGTTTACAAATGTCACCCTACAACTGTATAACTTGGTCATCCACAGACAGCCCATTCGGGTTACACTCTGTGTTTACTAATGTCACCCTACAACTGTCTAAGTTGTCATCCACAGACAGCCCATTCGGGATTCACTCTGTGTTTACTAATGTCACCCTACAACTGTCTGACTTTGTCAACCACAGACAGCCCATTCGGGTTAGACTCTGTGTTTACTAAATGTCACCCTACAACTGTCTGACTTTGTCAACCACAGACAGCCCATGCGGGTTAGACTCTGTGTTTACTAAATGTCACCCTACAACTGTCTGACTTTGTCAACCACAGACAGCCCATTCGGGTTTCACTCTGTGTTTACTAATGTCACCCTATGACTGTCTAACCTTTTCATCCACAGACAGCCCATTCGGGTTACACTCTGTGTTTACTAAATGTTACCCTACTGGCTACAACTGTCTAACACTGTCAGTCCACAGACAGCCCATTTGGGTTACACTCTGTGTTTACTAAATGTCACCCTACAACTGTCTGACTTTGTCAACCACAGACAGCCCATTCGGGTTACACTCTGTGTTTACAAATGTCACCCTACAACTGTATAACTTGGTCATCCACAGACAGCCCATTCGGGTTACACTCTGTGTTTACTAATGTCACCCTACAACTGTCTAAGTTGTCATCCACAGACAGCCCATTCGGGATTCACTCTGTGTTTACTAATGTCACCCTACAACTGTCTGACTTTGTCAACCACAGACAGCCCATTCGGGTTAGACTCTGTGTTTACTAAATGTCACCCTACAACTGTCTGACTTTGTCAACCACAGACAGCCCATTCGGGTTTCACTCTGTGTTTACTAATGTCACCCTATGACTGTCTAACCTTTTCATCCACAGACAGCCCATTCGGGTTACACTCTGTGTTTAATAATGTTACCCTACTGGCTACAACTGTCTAACACTGTCAGTCCACAGACAGCCCATTCGGGTTACACTCTGTGTTTACTAAATGTCACCCTACAACTGTCTGACTTTGTCAACCACAGACAGCCCATTCGGGTTTCACTCTGTGTTTACTAATGTCACCCTATGACTGTATAACTTTGTCATTCACAGACAGCCCATTCGGGTTTCACTCTGTGTTTACTAATGTCACCCTATGACTGTCTAACACTGTCAGTCCACAG
Organism: Luidia sarsii; assembly: GCA_949987565.1. Lineage (NCBI taxonomy): Eukaryota > Metazoa > Echinodermata > Asteroidea > Paxillosida > Luidiidae > Luidia > Luidia sarsii. The sequence continues at coordinate 5,016,447 of OX465111.1, forward strand.
ACAGCCCATTCGGGTTACACTCTGTGTTTACTAAATGTCACCCTATGACTGTCTAACTTTTTCATCCACAGACAGCCCATTCGGGTTACACTCTGTGTTTACTAATGTCACCCTACAACTGTATAACTTGGTCATTCACAGACAGCCCATTCGGGTTACACTCTGTGTTTAATAATGTTACCCTACTGGCTACAACTGTCTAACACTGTCAGTCCACAGACAGCCCATTCGGGTTTCACTCTGTGTTTACTAATGTCATCCTATGACTGTCTGACTTTGTCATTCACAGACAGCCCATTCGGGTTTCACTCTGTGTTTACTAATGTCACCCTATGACTGTCTAACACTGTCAGTCCACAGACAGCCCATTCGGGTTACACTCTGTGTTTACTAATGTCACCCTACAACTGTCTAAGTTGTCATCCACAGACAGCCCATTCGGGATTCACTCTGTGTTTACTAATGTCACCCTACAACTGTCTGACTTTGTCAACCACAGACAGCCCATTCGGGTTAGACTCTGTGTTTACTAAATGTCACCCTACAACTGTCTGACTTTGTCAACCACAGACAGCCCATTCGGGTTACACTCTGTGTTTACTAATGTCACCCTATGACTGTCTAATTTTTTCATCCACAGACAGCCCATTCGGGTTACACTCTGTGTTTAATAATGTTACCCTACTGGCTACAACTGTCTAACACTGTCAGTCCACAGACAGCCCATTCGGGTTTCACTCTGTGTTTACTAAATGTCACCCTACAAGTGTCTGACTTTGTCAACCACAGACAGCCCATTCGGGTTACACTCTGTGTTTACTAAATGTCACCCTACAACTGTATAACTTGGTCATTCACAGACAGCCCATTCGGGTTTCACTCTGTGTTTACTAATGTCACCCTATGACTGTCTAACTTTTTCATCCACAGACAGCCCATTCGGGTTACACTCTGTGTTTAATAATGTTACCCTACTGGCTACAACTGTCTAACACTGTCAGTCCACAGACAGCCCATTCGGGTTGCACTCTGTGTTTACTAAATGTCACCCTACAACTGTCTGACTTTGTCAACCACAGACAGTCCATTCGGGATTCACTCTGTGTTTACTAATGTCACCCTACAACTGTATAACTTTGTCAACCACAGACAGCCCATTCGGGTTACACTCTGTGTTTACTAATGTCACCCTACAACTGTCTAAGTTGTCATCCACAGACAGCCCATTCGGGTTTCACTCTGTGTTTACTAATGTCACCCTATGACTGTCTAACCTTTTCATCCACAGACAGCCCATTCGGGTTACACTCTGTGTTTAATAATGTTACCCTACTGGCTACAACTGTCTAACACTGTCAGTCCACAGACAGCCCATTCGGGTTACACTCTGTGTTTACTAAATGTCACCCTACAACTGTCTGACTTTGTCAACCACAGACAGCCCATTCGGGTTTCACTCTGTGTTTACTAATGTCACCCTATGACTGTATAACTTTGTCATTCACAGACAGCCCATTCGGGTTTCACTCTGTGTTTACTAATGTCACCCTATGACTGTCTAACACTGTCAGTCCACAGACAGCCCATTCGGGTTACACTCTGTGTTTACTAAATGTCACCCTATGACTGTCTAACTTTTTCATCCACAGACAGCCCATTCGGGTTACACTCTGTGTTTACTAATGTCACCCTACAACTGTATAACTTGGTCATTCACAGACAGCCCATTCGGGTTACACTCTGTGTTTAATAATGTTACCCTACTGGCTACAACTGTCTAACACTGTCAGTCCACAGACAGCCCATTCGGGTTTCACTCTGTGTTTACTAATGTCATCCTATGACTGTCTGACTTTGTCATTCACAGACAGCCCATTCGGGTTTCACTCTGTGTTTACTAATGTCACCCTATGACTGTCTAACACTGTCAGTCCACAGACAGCCCATTCGGGTTACACTCTGTGTTTACTAATGTCACCCTACAACTGTCTAAGTTGTCATCCACAGACAGCCCATTCGGGATTCACTCTGTGTTTACTAATGTCACCCTACAACTGTCTGACTTTGTCAACCACAGACAGCCCATTCGGGTTAGACTCTGTGTTTACTAAATGTCACCCTACAACTGTCTGACTTTGTCAACCACAGACAGCCCATTCGGGTTACATTCTGTGTTTACTAATGTCACCCTATGACTGTCTAATTTTTTCATCCACAGACAGCCCATTCGGGTTACACTCTGTGTTTAATAATGTTACCCTACTGGCTACAACTGTCTAACACTGTCAGTCCACAGACAGCCCATTCGGGTTTCACTCTGTGTTTACTAAATGTCACCCTACAAGTGTCTGACTTTGTCAACCACAGACAGCCCATTCGGGTTACACTCTGTGTTTACTAAATGTCACCCTACAACTGTATAACTTGGTCATTCACAGACAGCCCATTCGGGTTTCACTCTGTGTTTACTAATGTCACCCTATGACTGTCTAACTTTTTCATCCACAGACAGCCCATTCGGGTTACACTCTGTGTTTAATAATGTTACCCTACTGGCTACAACTGTCTAACACTGTCAGTCCACAGACAGCCCATTCGGGTTGCACTCTGTGTTTACTAAATGTCACCCTACAACTGTCTGACTTTGTCAACCACAGACAGTCCATTCGGGATTCACTCTGTGTTTACTAATGTCACCCTACAACTGTATAACTTTGTCAACCACAGACAGCCCATTCGGGTTACACTCTGTGTTTACTAATGTCACCCTACAACTGTCTAAGTTGTCATCCACAGACAGCCCATTCGGGATTCACTCTGTGTTTACTAATGTCACCCTACAACTGTCTGACTTTGTCAACCACAGACAGCCCATTCGGGTTAGACTCTGTGTTTACTAAATGTCACCCTACAACTGTCTGACTTTGTCAACCACAGACAGCCCATTCGGGTTTCACTCTGTGTTTACTAATGTCACCCTACAATTGTATAACTTGGTCATTCACAGACAGCCCATTCGGGTTACACTCTGTGTTTACTAATGTCACCCTATGACTGTCTAACTTTTTCATCCACAGACAGCCCATTCGGGTTACACTCTGTGTTTACTAATGTCACCCTATGACTGTCTAACTTTTTCATCCACAGACAGCCCATTCGGGTTACACTCTGTGTTTACTAATGTCACCCTATGACTGTCTAACTTTTTCATCCACAGACAGCCCATTCGGGTTACACTCTGTGTTTACTAATGTCACCCTATGACTGTCTAATCTTTTCATCCACAGACAGCCCATTCGGGTTTCACTCTGTGTTTAATAATGTTACCCTACTGGCTACAACTGTCCAACACTGTCAGTCCACAGACAGCCCATTCGGGTTTCACTCTGTGTTTACTAAATGTCACCCTACAAGTGTCTGACTTTGTCAACCACAGACAGCCCATTCGGGTTTCACTCTGTGTTTACTAAATGTCACCCTACAACTGTCTGACTTTGTCAACCACAGACAGCCCATTCGGGTTTCACTCTGTGTTTACTAATGTCACCCTACAACTGTCTGACTTTGTCAACCACAGACAGCCCATTCGGGTTACACTCTGTGTTTACTAATGTCACCCTATGACTGTCTAATCTTTTCATCCACAGACAGCCCATTCGGGTTACACTCTGTGTTTAAAATGTTACCCTACTGGCTACAACTGTCTAACACTGTCAGTCCACAGACAGCCCATTCGGGTTTCACTCTGTGTTTACTAAATGTCACCCTACAAGTGTCTGACTTTGTCAACCACAGACAGCCCATTCGGGTTTCACTCTGTGTTTACTAAATGTCACCCTACAACTGTCTGACTTTGTCAACCACAGACAGCCCATTCGGGTTTCACTCTGTGTTTACTAATGTCACCCTACAACTGTCTGACTTTGTCAACCACAAACAGCCCATTCGGGTTTCACTCTGTGTTTACTAATGTCACCCTACAACTGTATAACTTTGTCAACCACAGACAGCCCATTCGGGTTTCACTCTGTGTTTACTAATGTCACCCTACAACTGTATAACTTTGTCAACCACAGACAGCCCATTCGGGTTTCACTCTGTGTTTACTAATGTCACCCTACAACTGTATAACGTTGTCAACCACAGACAGCCCATTCGGGTTACACTCTGTGTTTACTAATGTCACCCTATGACTGTCTAATCTTTTCATTCACAGACAGCCCATTCGGGTTTCACTCTGTGTTTACTAATGTCACCCTATGACTGTCTAACTTTTTCATCCACAGACAGCCCATTCGGGTTACACTCTGTGTTTAATAATGTTACCCTACTGGCTACAACTGTCTAACACTGTCAGTCCACAGACAGCCCATTCGGGTTTCACTCTGTGTTTACTAAATGTCACCCTACAAGTGTCTGACTTTGTCAACCACAGACAGCCCATTCGGGTTACACTCTGTGTTTACTAAATGTCACCCTACAACTGTATAACTTGGTCATTCACAGACAGCCCATTCGGGTTTCACTCTGTGTTTACTAATGTCACCCTACGACTGTCTAACTTTTTCATCCACAGACAGCCCATTCGGGTTACACTCTGTGTTTAATAATGTTACCCTACTGGCTACAACTGTCTAACACTGTCAGTCCACAGACAGCCCATTCGGGTTGCACTCTGTGTTTACTAAATGTCACCCTACAACTGTCTGACTTTGTCAACCACAGACAGTCCATTCGGGATTCACTCTGTGTTTACTAATGTCACCCTACAACTGTATAACTTTGTCAACCACAGACAGCCCATTCGGGTATCACTCTGTGTTTAATAATGTTACCCTACTGGCTACAACTGTCTAACACTGTCAGTCCACAGACAGCCCATTCGGGTTTCACTCTGTGTTTACTAAATGTCACCCTACAAGTACAACTGTCTGATTTTGTCAACCACAGACAGCCCATTGGGGTATTACTCTGTGTTTACTAATGTCACCCTACAACTGTCTGACTTTGTCAACCACAGACAGCCCATTCGGGTTTCACTCTGTGTTGACTCTAAAACTGTGTAACTTCATCCTCTGGTCATTAAAATGCATTACACCACCAGTGAAACTTATGCCTTTGAGAAAGGTTCTGTTAGGATCGAAACGTCAGGCCCACTAAATTTTAAGACAGCAGTGAAACTTGTTCAAAAAGTCAAAAAGTCAATGTCTGCGATTTGATGCTTTACTCTTTACTCTTCACCCAGGCCAGGCCCAGGAAAGCCATTGAGCCTTTGAGGTCTGAGAAGACCGACAGAACCCTCACTTAGGTCAAAAAGTCAAGACTGGGGGGGGGGGGCTAGAAAGCGAACAAAGGGCCGGAAAAGCCACCTTCTGTGTCGGCGACAAATCAGTACAATTAGGCGCGCACCGCATGCTATTGGAAGTGCGGTAAATAGGTGGAGGAATCATGTACGGCTCTTGTTCCCCCTTGGACAAGTTAGTGCGTGCTTGTGGCTACCTTATTATTATTCATACCCACCCCTCTCAATTCGACAAATGACATTGCGTTGCGATGGGAACCAACATTACGAGGGGGAGGGGCAAGAAGTTATATGCATAATTCATGATTTCATTGCGAAGTTGTTCCGCCAGATGTGTTCTGAACGGTATCATGATCAATGTAAACAGTACTCAGTCTCGATAGATAATTTTTTTCTGGCCGCGAATATGAACTTAAAATTTAAAGCGGAGCAGTTTTCAGTTTCACAAACAAGAACTAAGGAAATTCACCTAAGAGAGTTCACCGGGTTAACTCAACAATCATAATCTCAACATCATGAAAGTTAAACCCCTTTTTGGTGTCAAATTGTCGGCGTGCGTTGGAGGCAGCAAATGTCCTTTTTTGGCGATAAAATAAACGATTTCACTCACCTCGGGCCCTGCCCGGAAGAGGGGGGGAGCATCCGAACGTTTGTAGAAAATTTTTCAAGTCATTAGCGACTCTAAAGTTCGAATCATTGGCGACTCTAAAGTTCGAATCATGATCACTGGTGTGTGGTCGTCCGCTTGTCCGTGGGAATTACCTGGAATTACCTGGACTGGCTGTCCGTGGAGGCAGTCATCCTGTTGTCCGCTCAGGTGGTTGGCAGATTGTCCGCGGGGCACTTGAGTGTCCCTGGGCTCGGGGGCCCGGGGCCCGGGGGCCCGGGAGCCCGGGAGCCCGCGTCCGCGCGGCGAGGCGAGGCGACCCGGCCTAGCCCGGCCTTACGGCCTAGCCCGGCCTGGTCAAGCCTGCCCCGGCCTGCGCGGACGGCCGCGGTGGAGTGAATCCCGGAGACGATGCCGAGCCCCTCGAAGAAAGGTGGAGAAAACCGCAGCGAGTTCCGCTGCCTTCAGAATCCGCTCCGAAGATTGTCCGAGGATAAGCAGCCTCAAAGTGGTGGAGGAATTTCGACAATTCCATCGGGTCCAAACTGATGAAGAGTGTCCAATCCAATCCGTCGCTGTTCAGAGTGAATGCAGGAGCACGCTCGGAGACAGTCTTCACTGGAGGGTGTCGGCTCAAGCAGATTTTTTCCCCTTTTTTCTTCGACGAAAAGTCCCGAAAGCGGAGTCTATTGACGCAGTGCAGGACGAGGAACAGTTCTGACGGAAAGCGCCTCGCCGCAGACCGCAAAAATTTGAGAAATTCCGCTCACAAAAGTTGAGAAACTTCAGACCGAATTTTTCCCGTGACGACTTCAGCCGGGCACGATCGTAAAAGGCGGAAAGTCAAAGTGAAATTTGGCACGCGCAGACGACAAGCATGGGCGGAGGGTCTCATCAGTTCATATACATTAATGAATGGGGGCACGTGACCTTGAAATATTAATCCGCGTCCTCTTTTTCCCGATCCTTTCAAAATTACAAGTCAAAACAATTGATTTTAATGCAGTGTCATCGTTGCTTTATGTTTTTTTTTCAGAAAATCGCCAAAAGACGATTTTCTAAAGATTGAGTTTGACAGACAGGTCTGAAGATGCAGAGGTCTACTTTTTAACCCCCAGCCTCCCACGAGGAGAAGCCACGAGGCGAGGGAATTAACGGCGCGCGCGATACCGCCTGGTCTGAGGTGTACAATGCACATTTACACATTTCTGGATCAGGTCCAAGGCCAAGCCTCCGACCACCACCCCCCCCCCCTCGCCCCTGGTCGCAGCTTGTTTCTTCTTCAGTAGTTTTTTTTCCTCTTGGATACTGTCCAAGTTTCTCATCAATGCACATTATGGGGGTGTGAGTCCGAAGCCCGACTTGCTCTATCCAGTATCCCCTGGCTAGAGGTTTCTATAGACTGGCGTGTCAGGAATGAATTTAGACAGGGCATCAGCGTATTATTGTGCAGTGTTATGAAGTGTTACGATCCGGATACGACCGATCCGTATCGGCACCACTGACTATAAGTGTCGCGACACTGTGAAGAGACGGCGCGCGTCTCAGCAGAGAATAACTGGCTGCAATGTCTACGGGATATGAGAATAATAACTGGCTGCAATGCCTACGGGGTATAAGTTAAGTTGCAATTGTGTCGCGACACTGTGAAGAGTCGGCGCGCGTCTCAGCAGAGTAAACTGGCTGCAATGTCTACGGGGATAAGTTAAGTAAGTTAAGTTGTGTCGCGACACTGTGAAGAGTCGGCGCGCGTCTCAGCAGAGTATAACTGGCTGCAATGCCTACGGGGTAATTGTGTCGCGACACTGTGAAGAGTCGGCGCGCGTCTCAGCAGAGTATAACTGGCTGCAATGCCTACGGGGTATAAGTTAAGTTGTAATTGTGTCGCGACACTGTGAAGAGTCGGCGCGCGTCTCAGCAGAGTATAACTGGCTGCAATGCCTACGGGGTAATTGTGTCGCGACACTGTGAAGAGTCGGCGCGCGTCTCAGCAGAGTATAACTGGCTGCAATGCCTACGGGGTATAAGTTAAGTTGTAATTGTGTCGCGACACTGTGAAGAGTCGGCGCGCGTCTCAGCAGAGAATAACTGGCTGCAATGTCTACGGGGTACATAAGCATTGATCTCCATAATAAAGACTGGATAGGACAGCGCGTCAAATACGCGTCCGCGTGTGCGTTGTGTCAAGAGGGTAAGAAACGAACGTGTCGTTTTGCTGCGCGCACGTGAATGGACATTTGACAGAAGTGAACGCATTTTTTTCCTTCAAATAGTCATCCTTTGAAAAAACATAAACATACACGAATAAAATAGGAAAATTCGAAAATAACAATGGTCAAAGCGTGTGCAGCAGTGAATAACCCGACGAGGGACTGAAAAGTGAGCCGTAAGAAAGGAATAATTTTTCACAAGTAAGTTGTTGGTAAACCCAGATGGACTCATTAGTACTGCATACTGCTTATTGATGAGTGAGATTTTTAATTTATGGCATAATTATGGTTCCAGCAGTGGTCAAATAATCATTGACACTATAGGCCCAACTTTCATCTTCAAAGAAGGATTTTTTTCCAGGAGAAGGCCAAGCCTACCCCCCTCCCCGTATAGCCACCGGCCTACCATTTACTTAGGCTACGGTTGTTATCACCATTTACCAACTTCGGTTGAAGGATAATGACTGAACAACTTTAATAACTTAAGTAATCATTGACAACTGCTGTTTTTTGGAAAAAAGTTCAAACCCTTGGAAAGTAACGTATATGCTCTGCGACAGTTAGAGAAGAAGAGGAAAGGTTGACAACAGTTTTAGTGGGGGGTAATGATGTAGACTGGGGACTGCGTCTGAAGCAGTTGTGTCTGCGTTGTTTGGCAACAAGGTCAACAATCTTCTTGTTTCTCCTGTCGGTGAGAACAGAATTCAGGTTAGAGAGACCTTTCTCAATCTCATCACTGAGATCCTTGTACTGGCATTCAGAAGAGCTGGAGTGGAGTTTGGAGTCCAGATTAGCAATGTCCTGGTGGACAGCCTGAAGAGTGATTTCACAATCATCCTTCTTGTGTGTTTACTCCTCCACTCTATCCCTTTGATCTTTTCCCTCTTCTCACTAATCCCTACCCTACTCCCTTTGATCTCACCCTACTAGCTTTGTCCTTTGTCATCCGTGTCCTTTTCACTCTCTATAATATATACCCTATCTGTTTTGATTTTGTCACTCTGCCTTTGAGAAAAGTCCCGCTAGTAATAGGATCGAAACGTCAGGCCCACTAAATTTTGAGATTAACCATTATAGCATTCAGTCGTGATTGTATGAATAAAAATCAGGTTTATGCTTTTACATATGTACTACTAGAAAGTAATTGCTCAATCCTTTAAATATTTAGTTGTTTAGGCCATTAGCATTTGCTTCTTTTTGTATGAATAAAAAGAAGTACAGTGTAGGTCTATATAGTGCTTCAGATGTCCCATATTTACTGGGTCATGACAACCTTGAAAAGGAGAAGCAAAATGACAGCTTCGTGAATGCATGCTATTCGGAAGAAATAAGGCTATTGATGTGCTATTGTGTGTGCAATGCTGTGAAGTTTAAAGTGTATATCACGGAAAATGAAATAAATGAATAGAATAAACCCGTCAACCCGAACGGTTCCGAACCCACGCGCTTTGGCAGAATTTTTTTTTTATAAGCAGAAATTGGAAAACAATGACGAAAAAGCGACACGAATGAGAGATCAAAATCTTCTCACTGGTTTCGAAAGTAGGTACCATACAAAAAAGGATGACAAGCAGCAGGGAACCAGTATTTTCTGGGGATCCCATTGGACGTGCGCGGTTGCTGTTTGTGGTTGCTCTTCGTATGTCTCTCCCGTTGTATATTCGTTCCAGAAGACGCTTAATATCAACAGAGTAGGCAGGCCAGTGGACTTCGGTACTTCGGTGATGACGTCATCCAGTCCAGTGTAAGAGATCCCGAATGACCGAAGCCTGTTGGCCTTCCTACTCTGTTGATATTAAGTTCCCGGTGCGGTGTCGTCTACAAAACGTGACCGATGCCAGTGAACCGCGGTTTGTTTTGAAAACCACAAAAGATCGCCGTATTCCTTTGGCCTCGCTTGAAAGGAGCTCGATAGCCGACGAAAATGCCCATTTTAGAACAGCAATCGGATGTCATTTTTGTGAGTATTTGAATATAATTGAAGTCTGTGTGTGTCGTTTTGTATTACATGGCCATGTAATGAGTAAGGCACCTATTTTCGACACCCCCTCTCCCACTCCCAGTTGATTATTCTATTTATTCATATTGTTGATATCTTGTGTTACTGGTTACAGACTTACACCCATCATGCATAAACAGAGCCCTGTTCCCGGACCCTCTTGTTGTAGTTACAGTACTTGTAGTCTGTACCCTCTGTATCCTAGCCACCGAAAACCGTCTTTACTTTACTACTTTTATATTACTACTACTAGTACTAGTACTACTAGTACTACTACTAGTTGTTCCCCATCATTAACAATAACAATTAACATTAACACGTGATGTAATTCACTAATTAATTGTAAAGAAATGTGCAAACTGCAATTTCTCTTTGAAAACTTCAAATTCCAAAAGGCAGGGTTTGTGCAAAGGACCTTTCTTATTTTTCTTGTCAGTGTTTGTGATTACATTTACAGTGGAATGTCACTACTCACTAGTAGTAGTAGTAGTACTACTAGTAAGTAGTATAACGAACATCCTGGGATCCATGAAAATTGTTTGGTTTAATTATACTTTAATACTAATAGTAGGCCGAGTAACTTGGACCCTTACAATCGTCCTTTAAAAAATTAATTGAGGGTGTCGGGCAATTGTAGGGTCCAAGATTTTCAGTAGGGAAACACGACCAAACAACGATGTGTTCGACTCCATGACTACCCCCTACCGAAACCCCCAGATTTTACCCCAAAGACACCAGTGAAACCGTCCCAGGCACCCATCTTTAGATTAAGTGAGAATCACCGATTTCAATTTGTTTTACTCACATTTGGGGAAAAAGGAGAAATTTCCACTCAGGTGATCGAGAAGATTCTCTCCCGTCTGACTAGCCAAAATGCCACGGCCATCTTTAAACACATCGTTGTTTGGTTGTGTTTCCCTACTGAAAATCTTGGACCCTACTATCGCCCGACCCCCTCAAAAAAAAAAAAAAAGGGCGATTGTAAGGGTCCAAGTTACTCGGACTACTACAGTACTAGCACTAGCACTAGCTGCTATGGCCGCATATTTTGTCCACAAAAATCGGGAGCCAAAGGCCATGTTCATTATTGCCAAATGTTTGGTATATCAGTATTCGTTATACTTATACTAGCGATGTTCCACTCAAAATCCACTACTCAATATTTCGGACAAATACAACTAGTTTTCCTAAACTGTGCGGTACTGCGGATTCAGATCGAAACATTTCTAAATAATTCCCCCATTTAGATTATGAATATCGGGCAACCCACTGAACATAGTGGTTTTTTTTGGTTTTTCTTTTTTTTGTCCAGGAGGAGGATGACCTGCCTTACGAGGAGGAGATCCTTCGCAATCCGTACGCCGTCAAATGCTGGCTGCGCTACATCGAACACAAGGCCAGTGGGCCGCAGACTGCCCTCAACCTGATCTACGAGAGAGCGCTCAAAGAGCTGCCCGGAAGGTCAGTCAGTGCCGCTCAAGGTCGAGGTCATCAAGTGGGATCTCTGGCCCGGCCAATGGAAAGAAACGAATTTAATATCTACACTGTAAACGTGTGAAAGAAAACCTACAATGGACAACCTATTGTTATGTAGACAATAGCCATTGTCTGGCACAACCACTTGCCCAATTAATGAAGAGGTTATCATAATCATTGATCCACAGTTTGAAATCTGCATAGTTTACGTACACTACCACTGAATTTTTTTTTTCTTCTTTCAGTTATAAGCTGTGGTACAACTACCTGAAGATCCGGAGGAAGCATGTCAAAGGTCGCTGCATCATCGACCCTGGGTACGAGGATGTCAACAACGTGTTTGAGAGGAGCCTGGTGTTCATGCACAAGGTATTGTCAGTGCTGATGCTCACAGCCACAGGGGAGCAGAGCAGTCTGTGAGCGGAGAGATTCTGAGATGTTTTTTACTGAGATGTTTTTTACTGAGATGAATTTTACGTTTACAAAGGAGCGGAAACTCTCTCAGTATTGATTAAAATGACATTTTCCCAAGACAATGACGCCGAATGGAAGGAATTGAAAGCAACAGGGAGAATCTCTCTCACCTCTGAGATTGCGTCTTAAACGGAAGAGAAATCGAAGAATTTGATTGGTCAGCACACGTAGTCTTTGGAAAAATCTCTCCGGTTTCTAAACCCAGTGGTTTACCGTGCATCCCTGCGGATTGTCCGCTCCAAAACATCCCGAAGAAAACTGCACCTTGTATCATTGACCGCCCGTATTTTTGTTAGCGCTCACACGTGTAAATAGACCTTTAGTATGGTTTCAGTGAGATGGCTGTTCAGTGAGTCCCCCCACCCACTGTATTGTTAGCATTGTGGACTCAGTGCTTTGCCTGCTTGGGAAAAACCAAAACAACAAAACACAAGTAGTCTCCTTTTGATGGGCAAAAGTACACAAAATATTGAGCTGCCAGCTCTTTTCAGGGCGTTACTCCTTCCTCTACAAGATGACGGGCATGGTGTCTACACAAACACATGCAGCTCTGATGGGCTTGGAAACTCCTTTCCTTTACTGCAGACATCTTAACCACTAGACTGTCTAGTCAAGGTGGTGTGGTGGATTCAAATTTGATATACAAAAACTGCTTACTGACTAGAATTACCAAAATGCAAATCTCAAAATTTAGTGGGCCTGACGTTTCAATCCTAGCAGGACCTTCTCAAAGGTTTTGAGAAAGGTCCTGCTAGGATCGAAACATCTGGATTCAAATTTGTTTGAAGGGTATTGGGATTAACCAGTTAATCATCATTATATGACTTTGCGTCAGCAAAGATAGTATCAAAAATTAGGAGGGCCCTATGTTACAATCCAAAAAGGACCTTTCTCAAAGGCAGAGTGACATGGACAAAGACAAAAAGAGTAATTCAGTGAGATTTCTAACTCCGCATGTACCGGGTAGTAAATATTGCATGGAGAGAAATTTGGCTAATTTATGGTTTAAATCATGACCGAGAGTGGACAAATGTCGCAAGAATAGTGATTATGACTTACCTGTGGTATTGCTTATCAATGTTACCTTCTTATTGTCACTGTAGATGCCCCGCATCTGGCTGGACTACTGCCAGTTCCTGATGGTCCAGCGCCGAATCTCGCGCGTCCGGCGGACCTTTGACCGGGCCCTGAGGGCGCTGCCCATCTCGCAGCACCACCGTATCTGGCCCGTCTACCTCAAGTTCGTCAACACTTACCCGCTGCACGAGACTGCAGTCAGGGTGTACAGGCGATATCTCAAGGTGAGGCTGTGCTGCCACTTTGTTGGCTGTGGCTGAAAGTGATGCACGAGCCTATGGGATTTTGCCTGCAGCCTGAAGCCTGTGGCTTCCATGTGTAGTTTTGAGCTGTAGCCGATGAATTCAGAGACTGCATAAGTGTGAGATGATTTGGCTTGTAAGTCACTCTACTTAACTCCAGGTGTAAAGTACACACTAAACATCTGCACCCTTAACCTAGAATGCCATGACCCGTGCACTATTTCCAGCCACATCTACTAAATTTGTGCACAACTCAGAGGCTATGGCTTGACATTGAACATGAGTCAATGGGAGCTCCTAGCTAGTGATTACAAAGCCATTCACCCATACACTTGTACAGTTGTTCTAGGCCCATCCTCTGAATTTGTGCACCACTCAGAGGCTGTGGCTTACACATTTCACATAGTCAGGAGCTCCTAGCTACAGTAGTGGCTACAAGGTCATTCCCCTTAAAGTTGTGTGCTATTTCCAGCTACATCTGCTAAATATGTGCATCTCAGAGGTTACGGCTTGAAATTATTCACAAATGAATGGGAGCTCCTAGCTAGTTGCTACAATGCCATTTGCCATAGCTTTGTACGCTAGTTCCAGCCACATTTGCTAAATTTGTGCATGGACGAGAGGCCACGGCTTGACATAGCACTCAATTCCATGGGAGCTGCTCCCTCAAATGGTGATGCACTTTTATCAAAGAAGGCTTGAGTTGCGAACTATTAATCGTACACATGTGTTTTACTTCTAGAAGAATGTTTTGGTTTATGGTTCTCCGACTGTTTTTCGTTGTTGCAGCTGTTTCCAGAGAATGCTGAACAGTACATTGAGTACCTTGTGTCCATCGACAGACTGGACGAAGCGGCCGTTCGCATGGCCGACATTGTCAACAACGCCAACTTTGTCTCCAAAGTTGGAAAGTCCAACCACCAGGTCAGTAGTGACCCCATTGAGACCAGGGATCAAATTTTGTGGAGGGATAAAAGGACTGTATAACAATATTAGTCAATGAAGACTCTCCTTAGACAGGGGATTGATTTCACAATTGATCCTAAGTTTGGTGAAATCGAGCGCTGGGGTGGATTTCACAAAACCGTCTGATGCATTGTAACTCATCTTACAATTGATAATTGATAACCCATCGTAAGTTGTGATAGGCTGTGGTTTTTTTGTGCATTGTCTCATTGTCTTGCGATTGATCGTGAGTTACAATGAGTTTGAGGAAATTGAGGTCTTGGGTGGATTTCACAAAGCCTTCTGATGCATCGTAATTATCTTGCGATGGATAACCCATCGTAAGTTGTGATAGGCCGTATGGTCTCTGTGCATCGCTCATTGTCTTGCGATTGATCGTAAATTACGATGAGTTTGGTGAAATTGAAGGCTGGGGTGGAAAGGAGGACTCTCTCAAAGGCATATGCCTTTGTTTGAAATACAACGAAATTCATAGAGGGCTTGAAACCTTGATCATAGCAAGGTGGACAATATTCAAGTGGTAGAGAGGTGAACGCCGGTTTCGGTGCATTTTTTTTCAGCTTTGGCACGACCTGTGCAATCTGATCTGCAAGAACCCCACCAAGGTGACCTCCCTCAAGGTGGATCCCATCATCCGTGGCGGCATCAAGCGCTTCACCGACGAGCGCGGCAAGCTCTGGTGCTCCTTGGCCGACTACTACATCCGGAGCGGCCACTTTGAAAAGGTATCTGAAAAAAAAGTTACAAATCACCAGTTGAGCCATAGCCGTCGGTATGGTTGATCCTGTGGTTGTCCCCCTACCCAAGCCTCCTTACCCACAGCTCATGGTCTGGTACTGCTTCTAGCTATAGCCCCAGCCACAGCCCCAGTCATAGCCGTAGTTATAGCACGATCTCTGGCTTAAGACCTAGTCTTTGTGAGAGCTCTGTCCATGGGTCTTGCTCTTTCTCAGGCCATAGTCCTATCCATAGCCTTATGTTTAGTAATAGCTCTTCCCATAGGATTGCCCATAGCCCTAGCCCTAGCCCTAGGAATAGCAATACATTTAGCTCTGGTCTTAGCCGTATGCATAGCTTTTGTCATAGCCAGAGCTGTACATGTACATGTACATGTACATGTAGCTTGTAATCTGTGATTCTGCAGATAGATAAATCTTAATTGTATCCCTTGTTGCATGAAATGAAGTCCTGATGGACTAACCTCTCCTAAAAGCACTCCACTGGATGTCAATTGTTTTGTTCATGTTCACTGTCCAGGCCAGAGACATCTATGAGGAAGCCATACAGACAGTCACCACGGTCAGAGACTTCACCCAGGTAACATTTCCGGAGTTTTTAGCTTTCTATCATCTTCACCGTCGTCACTCTCCTAGAGCCTTTCCACATAACACAGCTGTTTCCTGGGAATTTCCTTTTACGATTCTCCCATTTTCTCACTCCCTGGGAAATAGTTTCCTGGAGATTTGCTGTAACGGTCTTTTCCCTTGGAATGATTGCAACCTGAGCAATGAAAAACCAGCGTGCAGTGCCGGTCTCTCATAGCACACAGCTCCATTAGGTTAGCTAAACCCGCCTCAGATTCACTTCCCGGGAAATTACGGATATCCCCGAGGTTAGCACGTTTAACCCTGCTCCCGAGCACGAGCAGTGGTGGCAAATACCCGCGATTAGTCAGTTGCCCGGGAAATTGCCGGGTAACCCTTAGACTGCCGCCAACGTAATAGTACGTGAAGAAAATCCCATATCCACAGTACTAGTACGTTTCGACCTGACCTGATTTGCATTGGTCCCCATGATAATAATAAGAAAAATCTCCTTCTGGCACATGGGTTTTAGCTTTGATCATGACCCATGTGATTTGTGTGAAAAGGGAATTTTCCCCGGGGAATTGGTGGAGTGTGAGAAGGCCTACCAGTTATCCACCTCCTCACCCCCAGCCTCTGCCCCCCGAGCTGTCGTCTGTCTTTGTCGATAACGTGCGTGGATTCAATTCGTCCGAAATACGCCATGTTGTGCCATTGGTAATGCTTGGTGTCTCATGTCTTCGCTGTTGTTGCAACTCGCAGGTCTTCGACGCGTACGCCCAGTTTGAAGAGAGCATGATCAGTGCCAAGATGGAGACCACAGCCGAGATGGGACACAGTGAAGAGGGTTGGTAGACTTCTCACAGTTCACCCATAGTCCGTTCACTCCAAGTTGAAGTTAACACAAAAACTGTTGCAAACTGCTCACTGACTAAAATGACCTGCGATACATGAATCTCAAAAATAAGAGGGCCCGACGTTTCGATCCTAGCAGGACCTTTGCCTTTGAGAAAGTGTGTCCGTGTATACTGCACGCCCATTATTACCCCAAATGACCATACTACGGGGAGCTGGAAGCATAGACTACGCTCAATGATGAAAGAAGGAAGACAAAGCTGGGCAAGTCAAACTTGGCACAATCGGACGTCTATGTTACATATTGTTTTGTGGTAGGCCGAAAAGAGTGAAAACTCGGGCAGAAGCGGGGCCTGGATTTGTTATTTTGTTTTATTTAACAAGGTAAAACAGCTACCCATTGAGCTCATTTGCCAACTGAAAATTTGCTCGAGTTGCCTGTCCGTAAAAAGAAAATTAGAACGAGCCAGCTTTGAAGTATTTGTATTTTCCCCCCTTCACCATGGGCAGAGGACACTGACCTTGAACTGCGATTGGAGCGCTACGAGGATCTGATGGACCGGCGCCCTCTACTATTGAACAGCGTCTTGCTGCGACAGAACCCGCACAATGTCCACGAGTGGCACAAGCGCGTCAATCTGTTCGAGGGCAAACCAAAGGAGGTGATGAGTTGTCCTTTAACATCGCTTTTACGTAATCCAAGATAGTTGTTCTTGTTTCCATTTCATTGTGCAGAGTGTAAATAATCACAATGCTGGAACCAAAGAGGGCAGCAAACCATGGCACTATTAGCCGGAGAAATCTCGAGTATTATTGCCGCGTTCCAATTGCGTCTTGGCTACTGTGTTTATGAGTTCACTAGTCGTGAAGAGGCATTCCAATCGTCTGGTAACTCGTGGTCTCCAGTCGTGAACTGGAGGAAGAAATATTGACTCAAGTTCACAACTTGACAACAAAATGGGGTCAACTTGGGTCAGGAGGTCAAAGGGCACAAAGGTTTTACCAACATGGATGCATGCATGAGTTACAATAAGATTACGATACATACGGTGGCGGCTTCTGCAGCCAGGAATGAAAAGGTGAATTTACTACGCTGTTCTACACGCACATGTCAGGACTAATAGTAATAATTTCCAATACATTAGCTGCGAGTCGTCGGCGTAAGAGTTGTCCGACTTGCGTATGTTTGTGAAAACCAGCTGCATAACAACTAGCATACTATTCTGTCTTTGCGCTTGCACAATGTGCGTGTTGGCGTGGTGCTGGTGAGTAGCATTGGATGGAGTGCAGCCAACTCGTGAACTGGGAAAGACTGGTCATGAACACGATAAACACGACGTGATTGGAACGCAGCATAAGCGTATCCCGGGAATTCACAGGCTTAGCAGTGGAAGTGTTGCTTGGTAAAACTCGGTATCTCTTCCCCATCCCCCCCTCACACAGATTATCAACACGTACACGGAGGCAGTACAGACGGTGGACCCAAACCTTGCCACAGGCAAGCTGTACACACTGTGGGTGGAGTTCGCCAAGTACTACGAGAAACACGAACAGCTAGCCGAGGTGAGGAGGGGGAACCGAGGTGGACAAATAAACCAAAATTTGAGGTTGGGTCAGGTTGTGTCTGAAGAGTTTTTGTCTTTTTTATTTAGAAAATACTATTTAATTCTAGATTTAGGGTATTCTTTCCATTTCTTAATAATAACGTTACGCTGTAACTGTAAGGACAGGCTTTTTGCTTCCTGCCCGAGCTGCCTGTTTTTGTTTTGTTTTTGGCAGGCAATCGGGAAAGCACTTAGCACACTGTGCTTATTGTATGGTATGTTGAGTAGGGCCAACCCTGATTGAAGTACATTCTCCTTGACTCAAAATCGTCTAGATAAAGGTTTTTTTTTTTTTTTTTTTTTTTTTTTGGGGGGGGTTATCTATGGAATTAGCAACCAAAGCAAATTTGACTGGACTGTGCAGGACTTGAACCACCGGAGCTATCCAGTGTTTTTGTGGGGGTTTGGAATTGTTTAAAAGTTCCCAGTAAGTTGTTTGAACATAATTCCATGGGAGTTGACTCTCATGTGTTGACATTGAGCTGTGGCTGATCATCAGTCTAACGTGCTGTGGCTCTCTGTCCTGTGTGCTTGCCATTGTAGGCTCGGCTGATCTTCGAGAAGGGCACCAAGGTCTTGTACGTCAAAGTGGACGATCTGGGAGCGGTTTGGTGCGAATGGGCTGAGATGGAGCTGCGACACGAGTAAGCACTCAACCAATGGATAACTGAACTATCACTCTTCTTCTTGAGTTGCCACACTACAGCCAACACAGAGCCTTGCCTGAGGTGCTAATGTCCCTACATTGGAGCCATCCAGTGTTGCACAGAGAGCCTTATCCAAGGTGCTAAGGTGCTAATGTCCCTACACTATAGCCATCCAGTTTTGCACACAAGAGCCTTATCCAAGGTGCTAAGGTGCTAATGTCCCTACACTATAGCCATCCAGTCTTGCACACAGAGCCTTGCCTGAGGTGCTAATGTCCCTACACTACAGCCATCCAGTTTTGCACACAAGAGCCTTATCCAAGGTGCTAAGGTGCTAATGTCCCTACACTATAGCCATCCAGTCTTGCACACAGAGCCTTGCCTTAGGTGCTAAGGGCCCTACACTGCAGACATCCAGTGTTGCACAGTGAACCTTATCCGAGGTGCTAATGTCCTTACACTGCAGCCATCCAATGAACCACACAGAGCCTTGTCTGAGGTGCTAAGGTGCTAAGGTGCTAATGTCCCTACACTGCAGCCATCCAGTGTTGCACAGTGAACCTTATCCGAGGTGCTAATGTCCTTACACTGCAGCCATCCAATGTACCACACAGAGCCTTGTCTGAGGTGCTAAGGTGCTAATGTCCCTACACTGCAGCCATCCAGTGTTGCACAGAGAGCCTTGCCTGAGGTGCTGAGGTTCTTAGGTCCCTACACTACAGCCATCTAGTGTTGCACACAGAGCCTTATCCGAGGTGCTAAGGTGGTAATGTCCCTATCGTACACTATAGCCATCCAGTGTTGCACACAGAGCCTTGCCTGAGGTGCTAAGGGCCCTACACTGTAGCCATCCAGTGTTGCACAGAGAACCTTATCCAAGGTGCTAAGGTGCTAAGGTCCCTACACTGCAGCCATCCAGGGTTCCACGTTTCTTGTCTTTTCTTCTGAATTGCAGAAACTTTGATGAGGCCCTGGTTCTACTGAGGAGAGCGACTGCAACACCAAAGACTAAGGCAGCATATTATGACAAGGTAGAATTCATCTCAATAACACGACTCTGTGCTCTTTAAGCAGCAAAGACTGTGTGATTTAAACTTTGTAAACTATTACAACTCCTAATTGGAGGCACATCTAACCAATACCTTTTTGGACTCCACGGATACACTTTCCCCACATTACCCTGCGCATCACGGCAGATTTCAGTTCTTTGATTTCAATCAGCTCTGTCTCTTCAGCATATCTGCATAGGTGACGTTACGGATACCACACTTTCTAGTGTTTTAGATGGTTGCCAAAGATTGATTTAGCATGCAGGGATTTCAGGATGCCACAAGCAATGGCATCGGTTTCTTTTCTACTGTAAATAATTCTTTTGAGAACTGTACTGTCGAGTTTGGGCGGTCTGTTCTTCACACGCGAACCTTGTTCTTGCGCTCGAACCACGCGAAGATGACCCAAGAATGCTGCACACAGAACAGCATCACACACCACCTCTCTGCCAGGGTTGTTCACGAACATTTGAGAACGCGCACACCCGATTTCAACCTATGTGTGTGGTCTGAAAAACACAAAAAATCTCTTTTCTGGGTGTTCAGGTCTCTGAAAAGAACGCCCAGAAATGTACTATGATTTTCTGAGACTGTCTATTGAAGTGACTGCATGTACATGTACGTTCATGCATGCGCGTCCAAATGGTCTGTAATCCCTTTTACAAGAACCAGACCTATTGGTATTCTGGACTCCTTTTCTGCAAATTGCCTGAAAATTCACCCAAGGACGTTTCACTGTTACACAAATTCAGAGCGAGCCGGTCCAGAATCGCCTCTACAAGAACCTGAAGGTGTGGTCCATGTACGCTGACCTGGAGGAGAGCTTTGGAACTTTTAAGGTAAGCGTCGACAGTTTCAAGGTCGTGTATTCCCAACTGGTACCCACCACTCACTGAAGCTCATTACAAAATGCCTGAGAGGCATTATGATTTTGACAACCACTACTGTAATAGTGCCCTCTATGGACATTTTTATCGCTGCGTTCCAATCACGCCGTGTTTATTGTGTTCACGACCAGTATTTCCCAGTTCACGAGTGGGCTGCATTGCAATGCTATTCACCAACACACACGCACAGAGGTCTCTTGCACATTGCACAAGTGCAAAGAGCATAGAGAAAAAAATTTGTGCAGCACCAGTGCAGACAATTTACAGCTAATGGAAATTATTTTGCGTGTAGAACAGCGTAGTAAATCCTAAATGCTAAATTCACACTTTCGGTCCTGGAGTCACTGCAGAAGCCGCCACCGTATGTATCGTAATCTTATAATAACTCATGCATGCAATAACCTTTTGCCCTTTGACCTCCTGACCCAAGTTGACCCCATTTTGTTGTCAAGTCGTGAACTGGAGGGAAGATTTCTGCCTCCAGTTCGTGTCTGGTGACCACAAGTTACCAGACGATTGGAACGCATTTTCGCAACTAGTGAACTTGTGAACACGTTAATCACGACGCGATTGGAACGCGGCATTGTATCCTGATGTTGACACAATTTTTCTTGATCTGCTCTTCCCTGCAGAGCACCAAGGCAGTGTACGATCGTATGATAGACCACCGGATTGCCACGCCCCAAATCATCATCAACTTTGGCATGTTCCTTGAGGAGCACAACTACTTCGAGGAAACATTCAAGGTACTGAAAGATTCTTCAAATAGACTTCTTTGGATTTTGACAGGTTCTGATAGATGCTGATGTGCTCTGTTGTATTCTGACAGATTGTCACATATTCTGATGAAATTTGACTGTTATTATGGATTCTGATGAAGTCTGATACATCACAATGTACTCTGATGGATTTTTTTTATAAATCCTTGTTTCTTAGAGCTTTTGACAGATTCTCATGGATTCAGATGGATTCCAACTATATTGTATTTTGATAGCTTGTAGTGATACTGGTAGATTTGATGGTTGCTATTGGATGCTGTTGGGTTCCAATGGATTATGCAGAAACTCCAGTGGATTCTGCAGAAACTGAAGGGGATCCATGTGTTGTTTGTCCTCAGGCATATGAGAAAGGGATAGCTCTGTTCAAATGGCCCAATGTCTATGATGTCTGGAACACGTATCTCACCAAGTTCATAGAGCGATATGTAAGTATGCTCTTGCACAATTGCCAAGACACTGCCTGTAATTTCTTTCCACCAATTCCTAAAAGAGCTAAGAATCTTAGACTGTTTAGCAGATTCATAACCCATCATAACTGTTCATAGGTCATATGGTTTCCTTGCATCTTCAATCACCTTGCCATTGATCGTAAATTGCGATGAGTTTCATGAAATCGATCACTGGTATTTTAGGGGCCTTTCTTAATGGAAGAGAAAAGCCTGTGGAAGGAATGACCATTTTTATATTTTTTGGGTTAATGTAATCAGTCACAAGGTTACAAGGTTACAAGTAGGAGTATAAATAGTCAATATCTTTGTCTTCAGAGTCTCAAATCTGAATTTTCTGCTTGAAGATCTGTGCCTGTACTATGGAAGAACAGTCTTTACCATATAATATTTGCATTCCCCAGCAAAGGTAGTTGGGAAGGCCGCCATTGAAGGGCTGGATAGTTCAGGTGGTAAGAGCGCTGGTACATTAAGCCAGAAGTCTCGGGTTCGTCCTGGTCCAGTCAAATTTTTTCTTTGCCAGTTTTCGAATTAAACAATTCAAATTCACCACTTTCAATCATTATTCACTGTCACAACCCCTGGGAAAGCCCCACCCCGTGAGCTGTAACCTTCGGTGGTCCGATTTGTTTCACACAAATGCTGCTCAAAAAGTAGGTTACGTTCTCCAGAGTTGTGTTGTCAATGTTGCTAGTCTTTGACCTTGACTTTGATGAATCTTTGCCAGGGTGGGAAGAAGTTGGAGAGAGCCAGGGACCTGTTTGAGCAGTGCCTGGACGGCTGTCCCAAGAAGTTTGCCAAAGGTAGGAGGCTTCACTGTGCAGGGACGGGCAGCTATTGCAACTGCCAGGGCTTAGAATTTCTGTACCTTAAGGCCGCCGCACACGAGAGCTATCTGCTGAGCAAAAATCTCTCAAGGTCGTTAGCTCAGCACGTAGCTCACCGTGTGCGCTGAACTTTTGGTGAGATTTCTGCCTCAAGAGGCCGTGAGACCAATATCTATCCTGTTTGATTTTGTTCGCCTCGCATGGATGAAAACTCATCGTGTGCGGCGACTTGAGCTACGTGCTGGGCAAAAAAAACCCATAGCAACTGGCCAATGAAAGCTCACGCCCTGTCCACGTGGTTGCCAAATGTGGCCTCAAGACGGCCTCGAAAGACTTTGTGCTCAGCAGATAGCTGCACAGTGAAAATGTACCCTAAGAGGAAGTGCTGTGGTACATGTAGTTCTGACGCTTGAGAGCTCAAATGATTTTGAAGATCTAGTACTGTCCTTCCAATGTGTCTGCTGAAGGGACAAGGTGGTAGTTCTGAACATTATTTGAATCTCGAAAGTTAGAGGTCCTGACGTTTTGATTCTAGCAGTACCATTCTCTGTTTGCCTTTGAGAAAGGTCCTGCTAGGATCGAAACGTCAGGCCCTCTAACTTTTGAGATTTATGTATTGCAGGTCATTTTAGTCAGTGAGCAGTTTGCAACAGTTTTTTTTTAAAATTTATTTCATGAGCATTAAATGATGAGCAGTGTTTGCTTCTTGTTTTGTGATCGGCAGCAATCTTCCTGCTGTATGCCAAGATGGAGGAGAGCTATGGCTTGGCCAGGCATGCCATGGCTGTGTATGAGAGGGCCACTGAAGGAGTGCTTCCTGAGGAACATAATGAGGTAAATGGCTGTATGTCCATCTGCCATTCTCTCCCATCTATTTCCCCATCTATCTCCCCCATCTGTTGTCCAATCTATCTCCCTATCTATTGCCCTGTCTATCTCCCCCATCTGTTGTCCAATCTATCTCCCTATCTATTGCCCTGTCTATCTCCCCAATCTGTTTTCCAATC
This sequence comes from Luidia sarsii, assembly GCA_949987565.1. NCBI lineage: Eukaryota > Metazoa > Echinodermata > Asteroidea > Paxillosida > Luidiidae > Luidia > Luidia sarsii. Next base: position 5,040,205 of record OX465111.1, read on the forward strand.
TATTTCCCTATCTATTGCCCTGTCTATCTCCCCCATCCGTTGTCCAATCTATTTCCCTATCTATTGCCCTGTCTATCTCCCCCATCTGTTCTGCAAACTTTTTCCCTATCCAGTGCCTCAACTACCGGTATTTCCCCATCTGTTGCCCTGTCTATGTCCCCCATCGCCCCATCTGTCTCCTCACCTTTTAGCCTCATTTTTCTGTCTCATCTATCTCCCCATCTATTGCCCCGTCTACCGGTGTCTACCCCTATCTTCTCCACATATCCTCTGATAAATCTCTCTTTACTGTCTCTCCACCTATTTCCCTCCATCTATTCCCCCATTGATCATGCTTCATCTCTCTCCCTTCTAACCTCCCTTATCTTGTAGGGAAATGCCTAAGACACCTGCCCAAGATTGGTAGTAACCACATTAGAGTAGGCCTTTGATACATTCCAATGCAGGCTGTAGCCTATACCATCACCCACCCCCATCACCCACACACACTTATTTCTCCAACTCTCTTTGTAACCCCCCCTCCCCCTCTCCCCCTTGCAGATGTTCAACATCTACATCAAGAGAGCGGCTGAAGTGTACGGCGTGACGCACACGCGGCCCATCTACGAGAAGGCCGTGGAGGTCTTGCTGGAGGACCAGGCCAGGGACATGTGCCTGCGCTTTGCCGACCTGGAGCGCAAGCTGGGCGAGATAGACCGGGCCAGGGCCATCTACGCCCACTGCTCACAGATGTGCGACCCCAGGGTGAGTAGAAGACGAGTGTTGCAGATCTAGGATTGCTCCGCGCTGCTCAGATTTGGAGCTGCCAACTTGAGTCCGTACAAACGAATGAAGTTCACTGTCACAAAATACAGACTAACAAAACAGGCATAAATGATGGAGGTAGATACTGCACTGTGCATGCAATACAATTACCCAGGTCAAATATTCAAATACATGTAAGCATTAAATAAGGCAGGGTACATTAATAACCGGTATACTAGGCAACGGCATTCTTTTCCACACATCCTTTTCATCCGGTTCCTTACTCTGATTAGCCAATTGTCAACATGTGTTGCCGGCTCTCTTGCCCAAAAGGTTATTCTGCCGAAGGTCATTCATGAATAACCTTTCACAGTTTCAGGCAAGAGACACGACACGACACGACATGACATAAATGACAGTGTTGCAGATCTAGGATTGCTGCGCACCGCTTGCATTTGAGTCCGTACAAATTAACTCTAAGTTCACTCTCACAGAACACAGACTAACAAAACAACACATCGATAAATTGAAACTTTGGCAAAGAAAACTTTGACTGGACTGGGGCTTGAACCAGAGACCTCTGGTTTAACGTACCAGCGCTCTCCCGTCTGAACTATCAGATGCTATACATGGCAAAGAAAACTTTGACTGCACCGGCCCAGTCAAAGTTTCAAAGCAAGGATCGGAAAGGTCCTGCTAGGATCAGAATGTCAGGCCCTCCTAATTTTTGATACTATTCCAAAGACAAAAGAAGAATCCCTTGATGGTGTTTGATCAGTGGTGAAGATGGAACTACGACAGAAAGTGGCCCTACTGTGAACAGCCAGGAAGCTTAGAAAAACAAATCTGATATTGAAAGGCTAGGGGACCATTCCAAGGGCCAGGAATGCTTGGCACAGCTCAATGAAAGAGTCCTTCTTACCTCTTTTTTTTTTCTTTTTTTTTCTCACAGACCACGGCGACCTTTTGGCAGACATGGAAGGAGTTTGAGATTAAGCACGGCAACGAGGACACAGTGCGGGAAATGCTGCGCATCAAGCGCAGCGTGCAGGCTACTTTCAACACGCAGGTGAGTAGGCAGGTCACACTCTGCAGCTGACTACCGATTGTCCTTCCTATCTCTGTGGCCTTTGTAACCCACTTCATACCGGGTCCTCCGAATTTGGAGCGCCGATGGCGTTGCTATATGCCGGGCACTGTTGTGCAAGTTTTAAACAAAGACTCCTCTTCAGCTAAGTACTAAAAGATATGTAGCATGACAAAAGCCACACAGACGTCTGATTGTGCCAGTTTTAACTCGCTTGTACGCTTACTGTACTCTTATATTGTTTAATGCTTTTGAAAAATGGCAAAGAAAAACTTGTCATGATTATCATTGAATTGTGGGTACCTGTCAATTTCAAAAAGCCCTGATATTGCACAGGCCTACTAAAACACCCTAGTCAAGAGACTTGTATCATAGGCCTCATCAATCTTGAAGTCTCTGAATATCGTCTTCACTGTCTTGTCTTGGACATGGGTCTTAAATAGGATCGGGAATGTGACCAGCTTTGTAATGAACTATTTGACTTAAACCTAACTATCACCAAATACCACAAAATCCAACAGGTGTTCTGTTGAGCTTTTTTAGGTTTAGTGAGACACTGTTTGATGTATTGTACTTCTTTGACATTGTGCCAATTTGTTTTTTCGTTTTTTGGGCAGGTCAACTTCATGTCTGCTCAGATGTTAGTGGCAGCAAAGACCCCCTCAGGAACTGGTAAATACCCAACGATGGTTGACGTTCTTACTTTTTCGCTTTTTCTTACTTTCTCGCTTTTTTCCCGAGATTTGGAGTCCAAAAATAGGAGGGCCTGATGTTTCGATCCTAGCGGGACCTTTCTCAAAGGCATCCTGTACGTTACAATGTACGTTGTGCAGCAACGCCATGGATGTGAATTGTTTCACTCGATGGACATACTTTTTTTTTCTTCAGTTGATGATGAAAGTTTGGGGTGCACCTGATGAACGGGTGTGATGTGTACACAGGATTTTACAGTATACATATGTTGTAGTTCCCAACTCTTCTCAGAGCAGCACTCATTCTCAAGAGAGATTACACACAAGGTGTGGTTACCGGCTCGTATCCTTTCTTGGGAGAGAATATACAGGGTGTCACCACTCTCTGTCCACATTGTGATTCCATCATGCAAACCTTCACATTTGTTGTTTGTTTTTTTCCACCAGTCTCGGATCTAGGCACCGGCGGAATGGACGATATGAAGCTCCTGGAGCAGAGAGCCCAGGTCTTGGCGGCTGAGGCTGAAGCAGACAAGCCCAACCTCAAGAAGGACATTCTATTTGTCAGGTAGGTTTTGGCCCTGAGCAGCCCCAGCTGTGCCCTGTTGCCCGGTATCTCAAGCCATCTGTCAACATAGCAAAGACAGATTTTACTGGTTTGGGGCTTGAACACAAGTGAACTCCCTCGACCTCTCACCTCATCTGCCACCCCCATTTAAGCTGTTGACCAGTTTGAGCTGTTGACCAGTTTGAGCTGTTGACCAGTTTATGCTGTTGACCAGTTTATGCTGTTGACCAGTTTATGCTGTTGACCAGTTTATGCTGTTGACCAGTTTAAGCTGTTGAGTAGATTAAGCTGTTGACCAGTTTGAGCTATTGACCAGTTTGAGCTGTTGACCAGTTTGAGCTGTTGACCAGTTTGAGCTGTTGACCAGTTTATGCTGTTGACCAGTTTATGCTGTTGACCAGTTTAAGCTGTTGACCAGTTTGAGTTGTTGACCAGTTTGAGCTGTTGACCAGTTTATACTGTTGACCAGTTTGAGTTGTTGACCAGTTTATACTGTTGACCAGTTTAAGCTGTTGACCAGTTTGAGTTGTTGACCAGTTTCAGCTGTTGACCAGTTTCAGCTGTTGACCAGTTTAAGCTGTTGACCAGTTTGAGTTGTTGACCAGTTTATACTGTTGACCAGTTTATACTGTTGGCCAGTTTAAGCTGTTGACCAGTTTGAGTTGTTGACCAGTTTGAGCTGTTGACCAGTTTAAGCTGTTGACCAGTTTAAGCTGTTGACCAGTTTGAGCTGTTGACCAGTTTATACTGTTGACCAGTTTAAGCTGTTGACCAGTTTAAACTGTTGACTAGATTAAGCTGTTGACCAGCTCAAGCTGTTAACCAATAGATTGTCAACCAGTTTAAAATGTTGATCAGTTTTAATCCTCGAGGAGATTTAGATATGATATAACAATGTGAAGTTTGCACCACGCAACCTCGACCTGCATGGTGGTCAAGTGGTTAAGACATCTGCACCAGAAAGCAGGAGTCATGGGTTCGAATCCCGCCCGAGCTGCCCATCTTCGAACAAAATGACAGACCCTCTCAAAATTGGAGATGTGCCAATGGATGCTGTTTTTCCTCCCAACCGTGACAATGCAGGGGGAGTGCCAAGGCCAGTGATGCTGAGCTGGCTGAGGCTGTCAGGCAGAGCAACCCGGAAGAGATCAACATTGATGAGGACGACGAAGACAGCGGTGGTGAAGTGGATGGTGAGTAGAGAGCTTCCTAGATATAATGTCATTTTTATGTCGTGGAAAAATGCAATTCAATGAGGGTTTGCCCTAGTACTTTCTCCTTGATGCAAAAATCATAAATATAACTATGATGCAATGTGGTACCAGCCACAATACAGGAGCAGCGGGTTCGAATCCCGCCAGAGCTGCCTGTATTTTTGTTAGCAGATATTCGGGCTAATCAACGAGCACAGAGTGTACATTGTGCTACCCATTCTAAGTGCCACAGCATGATGTGGTTGAAGCAGATATGTAGTGCAGTCGACGTTTCACCAGCCTATGTTTCTCTGCAGAGATTTTGGTTTTCAAGGAACAAGTTTATTGAGTCGGACAAATAAATGCTTCTGACTGGCGCCCCCACCATGGCAAAGACTTGTTGACTATTTGGGAAGGCCACCATCTAAGGGCTGAATAGCTCAGATGGTAAGAACACTGGTACGCAAAACCAGAGGTTTCTTTGCCGTTTTTGTTTTATCCTTGTCTAAGGGATATCAACTTAGGACATAGGACTTGCAGTGAGTATTATAAACTTATGAAACCTCACTCTTTATTTGACTTTGCTTTGCAGAGGTCCAAGTGGAAACCAAGTCGGTCCCCACCGAAGTGTTTGGCGACATACAGAAGGAATGATCGTCATCACAGATCCTTCCTAACTCTATTATGTTGAACCCCTTGACCACTTTGCACAGGGCCATATTTCATTGTACATAACCGGTACACTTGGACGTTCGGTGTGAATTTTGTCATGCCACATATTGTTTTGTGGTAGGCTGAAGAGTCTTTGCGTAAAACTTGGACAATAGTGGTGCCCAGATTCGGAGGGCCTGTCGCATAGCAACATCACCGGCGCTCTCAATTTTTGAGGTCGGGGCGCGAAGTTGTTAACGATGATGAGTGCATGGAGGCATGCACAAAATAACCACATCAACTGGCAGAACAAAAGTCAGCAAGATTCTGGTTTTACCATGAATAGTGAATACATTTTTTAATCATTCACATCTGACAAACATGATCATCCAGTCTTCAAATATGAATTTACAAAACTGAATAGCAACTTTGATACATTATTTTTAGTGAGTCAGTTCGTGATACGCATTGAATTTTGTTCATGCGTTCTATCCTCTGCACGATATAAACACTTCTCAGCATATCACACAATGCCGAGCCCCCATTTTCAGGGAGTCCGTTTCTGCTTCTGAAGTTACATTTCTTACAACAGCAGAGTTTATTGCTTGCTTACGGCATTGCAAAGCACATATCACAGGGTGAGCAGGGCCCAAATTTCATAGGGCAGCTTAAGCGTCAAAATTTGCTTCAGCGCAAACATGTCATGAGCCACAGGATCCCCTTGCCTGTCCAGACTTCACCTTTATTTCATGCTATTAGTAAAGTAGCATGGAGTGCAGGTCAAAAGTAATGGGCATCACATCACCGAGTGGTTTGTATTTGTAATCCTGCTTACACAAGGAAGACTTTTCCTGCTCAGCAGATTTTCACGCTTAAAGTGCCGCTATGAAATTGGGCCCAGTGCATTTGGGACTATTGCACCGGAGCCGTCACCGTAACTAAGGATTCTTCGCTTGAGGGTTAGCGAAGATGTATCACAATAGCCGTGCTTAGTCTTAGCGATGAATAATAATGGCAACATAAGGACGGCACTTTAAGTAATATGCAAAAAATGCTGCAAACTGCTTCTAGAATGACCCAAAAGAGAACATCAATGCAGAATATCAAAGGGTTTCTGCCTTTGAGAAAGGCCCTGCTAGGATCGAAACGTCAGGCCCTCCTAATTTTTCACGACACTTGAAGATTAACCATTAGAATAAGCATAAGAGTGCATAAGCTTTTGTAGCATCAACTACCTCATGGGATGCAATGAAGGGTACAAATCCAAGTACAAGCTTTATAGATCACTCAACAGGAACAGAGGTGGCCTGAGCATGAAATCTGGCAGCGAGTGTGAAAACTGCCGTCCCTGTGCAGTCCCTGCTCAACACATTGGATGCATTAGCATAGAATTCCTCAACAAACGTGCTGCAAGCCAAGAATTGCGACTTGAATCACAAATTGGATTGGATTGTCAGATTGGGCCCTGAGGTGTGTTACCCATTCTGATGAGAGAAGCACATACCGGTATCTTAAATGGGTTTGAGTCAGGCAATGCTCAAAGTCTCTGACCTTTTCCTGTAATGTGTAACCAAATGACCGGAGCTGATAACAGTGACATACTGTACATTCATCTAAACAACTGCCAGTGGTAGGAAGAACAAAATAAAATTTCTTTTTTTTCTCCCAGACTGCATTCATGAAGCTTCATGTCATTTTTTGTCAAGCTTTTCCGCCGCTTCTGGCGAAGTGGAAAAGCTATTGTTTTTGTTCTCATGCTGAAATGTAACAGCCAGACAAACAATAGTATATACAGGTTGTGACTTGTCACTGTATTTGACACTCTGCGAAACTGTGACCTGCTCTTCAAATGCCTTGACAGTTGACACGTTACATAAGAATGGATTATTCAATAAGAAACAGCCTAAACGCGAGCCGAATACCTGCATTCTGTATATGTGTAGGTCGTACTTCCAATTCTGTGGCTTACAGTTACCAGGATCACCCATTCAGAGTCTTTCATGGCAAGAGTATTTGGGTCAGTCGGTTAATTTAGCTTTCTTTCTCAGCCTTTTGAAAAAGGCCCTGCAAGGATCAAAATGTAAGGCCCTCCTCGTATAGCTTTTTTTTTTCGTAAAGCTTTTTTTTAACAGTCCTATAAAACTAGCAGTCATATTTAAGTTTTGATTGAAGTGTTCGTTTTGGGAAAGTGAGAAGCATAGTTGACTACTACAGAGGAAATGCAGCTTTATATTGGTTGATGTGGCAGATACAAACTGAATACATCTCTACGATAGAAGATCGTAATAAACTTTTGACAGTATACGCCAACATTTTAGAATGTGGATGTGAATATCTTGTGTATTTGGCAAATAAATAAATTAAAAAAAATAATATACATATACGTTAGCAGATCTTTGTTTCAAAGTATCCCATATGAAATTTAAAACCCTTTCCTACATCCTGCATGAGTACATAAACCCCCCAAAATCCTCCAATGCAGGATCAGAACCTCACCTGATCCCGGGATCTGATCCTCCTCTTGGGAAGGATAAGACCCGGTTCAGATCCTGCAATTTGCAAGTGTAAACGCAACGCGGGATCAGATCCGGATCAGATCCTGGAAGCTGACGTATGGTATGCACAGTCGAGTTTCGCGTGTATTGGCTGCCGTTGTGCTCCAGTGCCCATTATCAGTGCACATAACATTTGCCCCGAGGTTGCAGCGCTTCATTGATGCCATGCGGGATCAGGATCAAGTGTAAACGTGGCAGGGATCTGATCCTGCTCGCTGATCGCGACCGCAGGATCGGATCCTCCGCAGCGTGAAGGTATCTGACTAGTTCAATGAGTAACATCAAATGGAAGAAATATCTTATCTGCCCATTCATTCATTGTAACGTTTTCCTGATGCATCACCGAAGGAACTGGTTTGGTGAAGTTCACATTGTGCCCTTGAGAAAAGGAATAGGAATTAAGCCACGAAAGGACCACAGTGGCTTAAGGCTGGAGTTTTTTTGTATCTACTTGATGTAAGAGAGTTGCATTTTTATTGCTTGGCTATATTACCAGTGCCTTGCTTGTAGACAGCCAAGGTCTGGCCAGCAGGTTCTGGTATCTGGAAGGCGGGCAGCAGAGACTCGATGTTCATGGTCATTTGGGAGGCGTCGTTGGCCAGTGGAGATGCCGAGGCCTCCTGGCCGTTGGCGGCGCCGGCCCCTTGCAGGACGGATTGAACGGCGCCCTCCCTGGCTAGAGTGTCGGCCAGCTCGGAGGGGTTGGCGGCAGGGCGGGCCGCCCGGCCCTGGAGCTGGGGCAGGGCCGCCCCCATGCCGGGCCGGAGTTCCTGGGCGCTGAGCACCCGACTCAGCCGGGCCAGAGTCGCCGCGTCCAGCTCGCTGCCCAGGTTGACCTGCTGGATGCTGCCGCTGCCGCTGCCAGCCGGGGACTGTCCGTTACTGCTGCTGGTAGCGGCGGCAGCCTCGTTGGTCAGCGGGATCTGCTGCAGCTCGACGATCTCGACCATCTCTGGGTTGAGGGCGTCCTGGCCGAGTGGGGCGGCGGTTGTCATGCCGCCGGTGCCAGGGGCCATGCCCTCGGCCGTCAGGCTGGGGGGCAAGGAGGAGACCAGGATGGGCTGCTGGCTGCCCGGGCGTGCGTTACTGCCTGCCGCCGGTCCGGGTAAGAGGGACGGCGGAGCGCTGACGCCGCTGCTGAGCAGGAAGTTCTGCTGGATGGCCGGTATGGCTTGGATGATGACCTGGGCCGGTTGCCGGCTGCTCCCCACCTGCTGCTGCTGCTGGGGTTGCTGCTGCTGCTGCTGTGGCAGAATCTGAGCCGATGGGTTCAGCATGTGGCCGCTGTTCAGTGCGCTCAGCAAGGTGACGGCGGCATTGTAGCTTGGAGGAGGTTGTGGAGCAGTGGCGACGACGGTGGCCGTCTGGACTGCTGCGGCACTGCTGACTACCACACTGCCACCGCCGTTGCTGTTGCTGGTCCCTGCTGCTGCAGGGGCCACAGCGGCGGCGGGCAGCCCCAGCTGCTGCAGCTGCTGGGCCGTCATCTCGCTCTGCATCTCCAGCAGCAGCTGGTGCATGTTGTTCTGCTGCACGTTGATCTGGGCCTGGATATCCTGCAGCAGTTGCTGCATGTTCTGCTGCAGCAGGCGGCCGTCCATTGCCCCCTCCAGGCCCGCCGGGGGTGGGGCCACGCCCCCCACCACTGCCGCCGCCGGCGTCCCCGTGGAGACCACCACCTGCTGCTGCTGCTGCGCGGCCAACTGCTGTGCAATCTGACACAGGGACAGGTAGAAACAAACAAAAAACGGTGAATATGGTGAAGAAAGCAACTCAAGAAAAACTTGTGGTATGCCCCACATACAAATAATCTACTTAAATTCTTTAATCAGACAAATAAAGGAAAAACTGACAGGAAACTTTTTTTTTGTTTACCCGGTACATGGTTCTGAGAGGAACCACAGGATTTGACATCCCCCAATGACGAGTAGAGTATACCGTTTCTGAATGACGCAAATGCAATCGCACCTACTTACTCCTCAAACCTTGCTCTCCTTAGAGAAATCTCCTTCAAGACTTGAATGTCACCTTTATCAAATACTGCTGAATTCAAGGCTGTCAATGATTCGTTTGAGCTCAGCGCAGCAAATGACATGAGTTGGCTTTGCTCTGGCCTGAACCACAAGCTTCTTTGAGCAAGTAAATGCAAGATTTCAAGACTTCCTGGGTTGCTTATCGAAAATGATGATCCTTGACATCATGGGAATAACCTTGTTTAAAAAAAAACCCACCTGATCCCAGTTGGCAGATCCTCTGAGTTTGCATTCTTTGTTTGTTTGTTTCCAGCTTACCTGCTGCGCCCCTAGCTGCTGCAGTAGCAGTTGCTGCTGTGCTGCTAGCTGTGACATCTGCTGCTGCTGTGTGGAGGTCTGCTGGACGTCCACCTGCTGGCGCTGGGCTGGCTGGCCGCTAACGTTCTCGGCGGGAGTCTGTGGACGACAGTGATTTTTTAAAGGTAAGCCACGGGACTGTCGCCCACCATGCTTTGCTTTGAAATTTTGTATGGTGGGTGAATAGTGCAAGAGGTTTGCAGTAGTGCACTCCAGATAGGGCACATGCTGCTCCAAATGTTGAGCTACCGGCACCTCTCAGAGCTACGCTGATTACCGGAAGAGATTGCACGCATAGTGTCATCACATGCTTTTCGCACAAAGCTTTTCAAGATCTCAGGCTGATGGCACAAACTACTCGCCCTGTGTGAATATCGCTGTTGCCTTGTGTATTTGCCCACTTCCCTTGACTGAGAATTCTACTGCCCAAGCCCCAGCATTGAGACTGTAGCATTTATAAGATGCACTCCGTAACAGTCTCTGCAAAATAGTTTGCTATCAATAGTTTGATATCAGAAATTGATCTTTGTTTTGATGGATTGTGCTTAGTTTGCATAGTTTGGAGAAGAATCGAGTGACTTCACAAAACGTTTAGTCCATCAGTTCTCTTCACAGCCACACACACTCACGGTCTCCTGACAATGGACAGGGTAGTCTGTCCCAGAATATTGACTCCATTGGTTCTCTACAGGGCCAAATGCACTCACAAAAAGAGAGAGATTCGGTGTCACCACCAACCACCCTCCACTAGTCCACCCACCTGTTGCTGTTGCACCTGCATCATCTCCCGCTGCTGTGTCTCCGTCAACTGCTGTTGCTGCAGCTGCTGCTGTAGCTGCTGTTGCTGCTTCCCCTGCTGTTGCCGCTGCTTCTGCTGCAGGCGCTTCTGCTGGACGGCCAGCTTGTGCTGCTGCAGCTGCTGCTCCACCACTGACTGCTGCTGGCAGATCTTGCGCTGCTGCTCGTCTAGTTGCTGCTGCAGGCGCTTCAGCTGGCTCTGCTTGTCCCGCAGCTGTGCCTGTAGGGCCCATGCAAAAATACCAAGGTTTCTCACCACTCCCAAATGAATCTGAAAATTTGAAAGCCTCTTTGCTTTTGAGGAAGGCCCCGGTAAGACCAAAATGTCAGCCCCTCTAAGAATATAAAATGCAGTGATCGGGTTTACAGCGAATTGTTGTTTGCATCTGAATGAGAACGTGGGCATGATCCCTGTAGATATGTGGCAGGTAATGGTTGAATGCTTCTGACTGGCGCCCTCCTTCACTGGCAAAGATAGCTTGCTATTTGGGAAGGACGACATCTATGGGTTGGATAGCTCTGGTGGGAAGGGCACTGGTACAGTTAAGACTGGATGGACTGGATTGATTGATGAATGGACTGTAAGATGAATGGACTGTAAGATGAATGGACTGTAAGATGAATGGACTGTAAGATGAATGGACTGTAAGATGAATGGACTGTAAGATGAATGGACTGTAAGATAAATGGACTGTAAGATGAATGGACTGTAAGATGAATGGACTGTAAGATGAATGGACTGTAAGATGAATGGACTGAAAGATGAATGGACTGTAAGATGAATGGACTGTAAGATGAATGGACTGTAAGATGAATGGACTGTAAGATGAATGGACTGTAAGATGAATGGACTGTAAGATGAATGGACTGTAACATGAATAGATCAGGTTAACTATGAGATAGATGGATTATAAGACAGTTCTTGTAAGGCTTTGTAAAAATCAACTCCCTGCTAATCATGGATAGATTCCTACTGAAATCCAAAGGCCCGCCCTGCCCTCCCCCAGCCTTACTGCAGTCAGAGTCGGCGTCTCGATCTCCACCCCACCAGCTCCGCTGCCATCACTCCCACTGCTGGCGGCCTCCCCAACGGCGGCGACGCCGGCGGTGGCGGCGGCCGACGACTGGGGCCCTCCGGCCCCAGCTGCCTGGCCGCTACTGCCGCCGTCCCCGGCCCCCTGCAGGAGGTCCTGCTCCAGATCGGCCAGCGCCCGCTGGCGCCGGGGGTTGTCGCGCCAGTAGCGCTTCAGGCCGTGGGCCGGCGGCTCCCGGTCGCCGCCGGTGGCCTTCATCTGCTCGGCCACACTCTGGATGGTGCGCAGGCTGCAGCCCGTCACCAGCGTGATGAAGTTGGCGCAGTTGGTCACCTTGCCTGCCGGGGCAGATTGAAAAAAAACAAACAAAAAAACAATAAGGGGGATTTTTCGACACCATGACTGGGCCTCAGGCTTACTCCTCACCACCTATTGGCTGCAAGTTCTTGTGGTTTTCCTCTTTGATGTTGAGGCTCTGTTGTTTTGTTTAGCGTGGAACAGGGCATTTCACCCAGAGACAGATGTCAGAAATGAACCCGATGCCTGAGCCACAGCCAAAGCCTGAGTCAGAGCCAGAGCCAGAGCCACAGCCTGAGCCTGAGCCTGAGCCAGAGCCAGAGCCAGCTGTTTCAAAAAAGCCCCATGTCTGATAATAGGTGAAACTTTCTCGAATCAAGTTGATCACTGTATAAAATGGTAAGAACGGTAATGTGGTCGGCAAAATCCTGTTAAGCCACGGAGAAATTCATTGCAGATCAGATTCTCGAGCTAAAGCGGAGCTCTATGACATTCCTGCTGGCCCCCTCTGGTCCCTATGCTGGCAACTGAGCCCATTGGGAGCCCATTGGGAGCCCATTGGGAGCCCATTGGGAGCCCATTGGGAGCCCATTGGGAGCCCATTGGGAGCCCATTGGGAGCCCATTGGGAGCCCATTGGGAGCCCATTGGGAGCCCATTGGGAGCCCATTGGGAGCCCATTGGGAGCCCATTGGTAGCCCATTGGGAGCCCACACCAACTCACCTGACGGTGTTAGCATCTCAGCTAGGACTTTCCTGGCCTCGGCCTGACCTGAGTTGGCCCTCTCCCGCCACGCCTTCAAGAGAACGGCGTGACTCTCAGCGAGCTAGGCAAAGACAGAGAAAAAGATGGGCTGCAAAAAAACTGTGGCCGTGTGTCAAGACCCCCATTGAACTACATTCTCATCAACCCCAAAACATGATTGGATAACATTCACAATATAGATTTGACTCCGACGAGCTCAGTGTTCAAGAGGTTAAGACTGCACTAGAAAGCAGGAGTTGGCCTTCCCCAAAATAGTCAACTAATCTTTGCCGGGTTGGGGGTGCCAGTCAGAAGTATTCAACCATAAACCGCTGTATATCTCTGGGAACACACTGTGTCCATTCCAGTTGCCAACCATTTTCCAAAGGCTGGTAATCTATTCAGTGGATCGTGCCGCAAATGGTAGGAAGACACTCACTTTATATCCAGAATAATTGGGCGTCAGTGACCAGAAATCTGAGAACTGGTGCCCGGAAAGGAAATCACGAGCCGAAAACACGTAACTACAGCTTCTTTTGTTTATGGACAATTGATAAGGATGATGATATCATAGGTGGCGATAATTTGGGTCACCACTACAGGCCCGGTGCGATGTTCACGGGCAGGGGGAACACCAGCAGTTCTCACCATGACACACTCGGCCTGGCAGCACTTGATGGCGGGCAGGTCGGCCATCTCCTTGAGCAGACCCAGGGCCATCTTGCCCTTGGTGCGCTCGATGCGCTCGCGCCGGTCCGGCTCCGTCTTCAGCCGCTTGTGCAGGAAGTTGTTGGAGTAGCTCAGCACCCGCTGGCAAGCCCGCTCGCAGAACTTGAGCCCGTTGCGCAGGTGCCGCCGGTTGGCCAGCACAAACTCCTCAAACTCCTTGGAGCGCTTCTGGCCGTTGCCGATGCCCACCTTGCGGAACCTTGGCGGTGGGGAGACCAGATGGAGAGATGAGAATGGGGGGGAGGAGGAGAGAGGGAGAGGAGGAGGGAAAAGAGAGGAAGAGGAGGAGGAAGGAAGAGAGAGAGAAAGAAAGTGGAGAAGACAGAGGAAGTGGAGGAAGAGGAGAAATGAGTGAAGAACAGGAGGAAGAAGAGAGCAAGAAGAGAGAAGAAAAGGAGAAAGGAAGATGAGAGCAGAAGAGGTGGAGGAAGAGAGAGAGAAAGGAAGAGAGAGAGAAAGAGAACAGAGAAACAAAGAGGAGGTAGAAGAGAGAAAGGGAAAGAGAAGACAAGATGGAAGAGAGGAAGAGGGGGAATAGAGAGAGGGGATGTAGAAAAGGGGGAAGCAAACGGAGGGAAAAGGAGAGAAAGGGTGGAAAGAAGAGAATGTAGAGGATGTGAGGGGTGTGGAGAATGAGGACAAGGGGAAGAGGATGAAGAGAAGGATGGGGAGATTTATGGGGGCTGTGGAGGATAGGAGGGAAGATGAAGAGGAGATGAGGAGGGTGTGGAGAACGAGGAGGCTGTACAGGGTGAGAGGAAAGATGATGGGATCAGGATGAGGAGGATGCAATAAATGAGGAGGATGAAGAGGAGAGAGAGAGAGCAGACATAGGAGGATGAGGAGAAGAACAAGGATGAGAATGAAGAGGAAAATGCGAAAGATGAGGAGAGTTGGAGGATGAAAAAAAGAAGAAGAGAAGTCTGGGGAGAAAGACGGGATGTACATGTACAAGGGGCGATGACCGGGGGCACCTACTTTTTGCCCTTGCTCAGTAGCTCCTCCACGTTGTACGACTTCTTGTCCTTGAGCTTCTTGGCGTCCTTGATCATCTTGAGCAGCTTGCTGGCACGGTCCCGCGACTCCTCCATGTTCCCCTCTGCTATGATGTACCTCTGCATGCAGCCACAGGGCTTGGAAGAGATGTGCAGACAGGCAAGCCTATGAGCTGGAATGACAAAAACAAACAACCCAAGGCCTGTTACAGATGTGATTCCAATTTCTCATATTTGGATTTAGCTGGCTTTATTTCATTCAAATTTTCAGTGCATTTAATTTAAGTGCTACTGTTGATAAAATTAATGAACATGTAATGTGCTCTGGAACAGGCTGGTCCTGGAGAGCAATATAAATTTAATACATTCATTATTATTATTATAAAAAAAAGCATGAAGCTTTTCAGATTAAATGTAGGGCACCCCATTTACGAAGGTCAAATAATCCATACTTTGTCTAACCCAGCATAAACATACAAATAATACACCTAAGTAACACCCGTAAGTTTCGGCTCAATCCTTCAACCAGTGGAAATGAAAATACTTGGATCTTTTTTTCCAGACGAGGAGGGTGGTATTTGTTAAAAGGGCACCTTGTTCAAACGACTGTCTGCGGACAATCATTTGAAATCCATACAAAATTTCTCTCTTCTTGAAAATGATAGCTTTCCATGCGCTACAAAGTAAAATTTGGAGTGTCCGGAAATTGGGCACTTTGCAAGTGGCATGCCCTGCCTTTCATAACAGTGAGGGTCGGCGTGATCGGCAATTACCGTCGGGATCTTTGAGGCCTTCCACCAGCGAGGAGGCAAAGCGCTTGGCATCCTCCAGGTACTTGTGCTTGTCCTGCTCCGTCACCTTGGCCACCCTGTAGCGGTCCTGGCTCTTCTCATTGCGGTCAAACTTGATGCCTGGGAGAACAAAAACGAGAGGGCAGCGCACAAACATTGAAGGAAGACGAAGCTTTTGTGGGCCCTTCATGTTGTCGAGACCACCAACACTGGCAGGCATAATGGGTCCTAATAATCTCAGCCCTTCTAATGTCCACGTGGGGGGGGGGGGGGAGGGGAACCCTGGTGATGGCGAGACTCACCGCAGGCATTGCAGAGGCTGAGCCGCTTCTTGGTCTTGGGGTCGATCTTGTAGCGGACTCTGAAGACTCTCTTGCGCTTGGGCAGTGCCGGCTGGCCCTTGCTGGTCAGGCAGTGGGAGTGCTTGACGATGTGGTTGGAGCCGCAGTTGTCGCAGCAGAATGGGGTGCCGTCTGGACGCATGAATCAAAAACCAAACAAACAATGTCTTTAGCGGGGCCTTTATGAAATGAAAGGCTCAGGCTTGGGCTGCGATAATTTTTCCTCAACTGAATATAACATCACAGTCTTTAACCACTTCACGCCGGGTCCTCTGTTTTTAGAGCGCCAGTGGTGTTGCTATGCGCCAGGCCTTCTGGATACGGGCATCAGAATTGTCTAAGTTTTAAACAAAGACTTGTCTTCAGCCGACCAATATTTTGTGACAGAAGCCACTCAGACATATTCGATTGTTCCAAGTTTGGCTTGCTTGTACAATTATCTTGTCAATTTTGTTCACAATTGTTAAAGCCAATTTTTAAACCTGTGAGGTAGTCAAGGGCAATGAACAGTGGCCCAGTGTGAAGTGGCTACAGAACAAGGTGTTGACCACAGTTTCCATGTGAATACCCACAGCCCTGAAATCATGCCATCACTACGTGAACACCCACTGACTTGCCTTGGTTCAGGTCTGGCTGGCCGTGTCGCCTGGACGCTTGGCTGACGCCGGACGGCCGCCTCCTGGGCAGCTCGGGCAACTCGCTCACGTAGTACTTGGACGGCACCTTGGTGCGGCAGCTCCGCCTGGCTTGTGGGACCTGCGGTCGATTCCCATCAAATCTGTCGTTACTGACGACCAGTCACACGATGATAAGCAGTGCACAGAAACAATGCGGTCTACCCAAACTTGCGATGGGTTCGATCAGTTATGAAGGTTTGCATGGTGGAAGTACCAAGTGGAATGTTTGCGGTGACACCATGTACATCATCTCTTGTGAGATGGAGTGTGGCTCGATCGGAAAAGAGCCAGTAACTGAATGTTACATGATGCTGACGCAAACCTTCAACTTAACCTTTTTTAGGTTTTTCTAAAAAAAAAAAATCCCCAAAAGATGAATAGTCTAATCTCCAACGGCTGGAAACAGCAAAAATCAATAGATTCTGTTTAATCAATAGGTCCTGTTTAGATTTGTAAAGTGGGCATTTCTAAAAAATATCTCAGATATCTAAGCAGATATTTGCTGTAACGTTGCAGAATCGTTGGTTGGTATTTCCGATTGTACAATGTCTCCTCTGGGCCACTGTACATTGGTAAAACTTTCTTTTGTTACCGGAAATACCTTAGGCTCCTCTGCATTGCTGTCTGCCAGTGCTTTGGCCTGTTCATCTGTCTCCAGGTGAGGGAGCCCTTTAGAGCCTTGTTGCATGTCACCCCCAGACTCACTGCCAGCATTCGAACTGCCCGAGGGAGATGTGCAGGAGGCATTATTCTCACTCTTGGTAGCTGTCCAGGGAAAAAAAAGGAAGAAGGGCTAAACACTTCAAGCTATTAATTTGAAATATCAAATAAAGCAAAGGAAAAGCGACTAGGAACGTTTTTAAAAAGGTGAAAAAAAGATGGCAAAGAAAAATTTGTCTGGACCAGGACTTGAAGCGGAGACCACTGGCTGATCATCCCAGCACTCTGAGCATTGGGTTCAAGTCCCAGTCAAGGCATATTTTCTTTGCTTTTTAAATGATTTTGTTCAAAATTTAAATTACCGGTAAGTTTTTCTTTTTTTCTTCTTTAATTCTTTTTTTTTTTTGGGGGGGGGGAAGAATTTGGTTGGTGGTTTTGTAAAAGATAAAGCTGAAATGTATTTTCACCAGAAATTCTGAAATCTAAATACATGTAAATGGAATCAAGGGTTTCTATATTTTTTCCTATTTTTTCTCTAAAACTGGGTCAGATTTAAATTGATTGGCAAGATGTAAGGGTTTATCTCCCAATGGAAAACTCCAATATCAACGAACTTGCACAACATCATTGAAATTCTACACATGATCAGTTACTATAGAAATGGTAATTTTATGGCAAACAATTACTAATTAGGGGTGGGGAAAGACAGTAAACCTCCATTTATGACTTTTCAATCATTTGTTGATCTATTTTTCCATTTTTGGGGGGTATCTAAACAAAACACCTAAATCCATTCAGGCATTCTTACACATTTTCCATGGCTGACTGTGAAAAAAAATTAAAATGCATCTGATAAACACCGAAAAATTATATCTTTCAACAATACTCCAACTGAACTTTACAAAAATACAACTTGGACAATACTGCATAGTGCTTTCAGCTCAGACTAGCAGTAGCACAGTACTGTACATGCAGTGTGCAGCAAAACCTATGTAGTGATGTACGACTACGAAACTACGATAAATGGGATTAATGATTTAGCTGCACAAGAAAAAAAAGTGAACTTTTCACTGATAAAGTCATTCTTTGCGTTATCGGGCACTGGTGGCACTGGCACTGGCAGTTGACTGTTGTGCCGGGACGGTGAGTTTGTATGTAAATTTCGGATTTATGTAAAAGAAGGGAGAATACAAGTCCGAGCACAGCTGGCTGCCCGTAGGCCAAAAGTTTCCCACACGGTCCGGACAAGACGGGTATGGAGAATTGGGAGCCAACCGCCGACCACAACAGTGCCTCCAGTCCACTTACTTCGCGGGTTTCTCCCCGTTCGGTGGGTTCTGCCGCCCCGAGCCCGCCCGGGTTTTCGTCCACGGCCGGCCTTTAGGCCTCTCGGGGATTTTTTCCCCGACTCCGCGTCCTCGGAGAGCATGAATTCCTGCGTTTCGTCGACATCCACGGACGAACAAAAGAGCTCCACTATCGTCGCCATTTTTGTCTTCTCCTTTTCTCAGCAATGTTTTACTGAATATTCATAAGATGAATATTTATAATTTATTTGGACTACTACATTATTTGTCCAGGTAAATAGGCTTTTTAAACGCATATATTTTAGAAGTTTGTTTCTTTAATATAATTCATTTAGCTAAAGACAAATGTTAGATATTTATTATCTAGCCTTCTTAATGGTAAATTAGGACACAGTAGTGGTGGTTTGTTACCTGATAGGTTTTTGGTGAAAACTAAAACCCCTACGAAATATGTGGGTATATTCCAACATGGCAGCCTCCATGAGTGGCCAGAGGAGCGGAATCGTCTTGAAAAATCAATAAAATGAGCCGTTTTCAGGTACTTTGGGGTGAGATATTGCCTTATAATGTCACTGTGGATGAATGTTTTTTGCATGATGATGGATCGCACTGTCTTTACCGAGCAGATATGTTATTTTGAGGGCATAGAAAAGTAGGCCATTAAGTTTATGTTGCATTGAATGCGTGCGTAACCCGGACATTGGGGGCGCACTGAAATCGGTGACACTAAATATTAATTATTGTATTATTCCTAGGCCGCTAGGCCTGCGTGGAAGCTTTGAATTCAACAACATAAGATGAAATGAAATGGAAGATGGTTGCTCTAATCTTCCTATTGAATGGATTAAATGTCATGAATGAAGTTAATAAGAGAGGTATTTGTGCCACATCAAAATCAAATTCAAATTAAAAAAATTTAATCACTCATCATCAGCCTCATGTTTCTCAAATGTGAATTCCGCGATGCAAAAGGATGATGCAAAATTTATATATATGGTAACCTTCAATCCAAATGAAGTGTGTACTAAACTACTAAGTACTAATCTATTATTATTAATGTCATCTACAGTAGCTGTAGCCCTTGTACTTTTTATTAAATATATTGATATGTGATTGTTAAAATGTACATATTGAGTACAATGGCTAGAGTGACTGTAGCTAGCTTAATGTTAATAATAATATGGCAAGTTCCTAAACACCAGTTTCTTATTTGGTTTGCCTCATAGGCATTGTAGAATGTGACCTCAGCTGAATCTGTTGGGCAACATGTTTTAGTGCAAACCCTCGCTTGGATGCCAGTCCTGTGCGTAATTTGAACATGATGAGTGTGAGGAGGCAGTCACGAGGGTCCGGCCACGCCTCGCTCCCCGATCACAAGTCAGAGGCAGCGGCTGCCGCCAACGAGAGGTCCATGCGGTCTCGGACGTCCTCGGAGGATCTGGTGGTCCTGGAGCTGCCCAAGATTGTCCGGACGAAGCGGTCCAGCCACCAAAGGTCTGCAGCGGCAGAAGTGCAGGACGCCATCAAGAACGGCAAGGCCGCTGCGGGTGGCGGATGTGCGGAGGGCACCGGGCCAAACAGACAGGGTTTGAGAGCTGGCGAGCACTCGGTTGCCAACAGCAAGGATGAGCCGGCTGCCACCACCGCGACGGTGGCTGCCGCTGCCAGCAGCAGCAGCAATCATCAGGGGAGCGGGGATGCCAAGACTGTGGGCCGGGCCCGGAGGAGGTCGGGCCGGATCACCAGCACGTCCGAAGACACAGAGAAAGGCACTAAGCAGCAGCAGCAGCAGCAGCAAGTGGACTCACAGAGAGACGGCAGATCGCTGCGACGCCGGACGAGATCGGGCACGGTTCTGGATGGTGTTGACAATGGCCCTTCAGCGAAGCCCACAGACAATCAGGCCGATGATCGACCCGTAGACCCTCAAGCCGTCCACGGTACACACAAGCCAGCCTCGGTGAGAATGCAAACTGCAGCATCGAATCAGTCGGCCCCGAGCCAGGCCGAAACTCTGTCATCTAACCACAAGGTGGAGACAGCGCCAGAATCTACCTCAGTATGCACAGGCCGCGATCCCTCCAACTGCCTGGAGAAGGGATCGGGGGACACCGACTTAGGCGTCGGGATGGCGGCAGCCTCTCCTGAGGTCGTATCGCTCCGGCCGGAGATGATGGGCCGATTGGAAGTCTCGCTGGAAACAGTAGAGGGCGCCCCGGCCCGGACCAGTCCCCGCCGGACGAGGCAGGTGCAGCCCCAGACCACCCAAGACAAAGATCTGGTCTTGAACGACAAACTAGAGCCGCTATCGGATGCTTCCATCACCGATGCGCAGCAGGCAGCCAGCAATGGACTCCGGGGCAAGACGGGGAAGAGAAACCGAAGCAGCAGCGGCAACACCAGCAGTGTCTCTCCAAGGAAGCCGTTGCCGGACGCCATGCAGGAGGCGGGGGGCCCCGTCGTCCCGGGCTCGCCCAAGCGGCGGCGGACAGCCTCGGTCTGCCGGGACCTCACGCAGGACTTTGACATGACGGCCGGCAAGCCCTCGGCGGCGGCAGCGGCAGCAGCGGCGGCGGCTCTGCTGGCTGTGGTGGCCCTCCCCCCAGACACCCAACGCCATCACGGCGACAGCCAGCTCCAGGACCCGACCCCGGCCGTGGAGAGCATTCCCGCGGCGAGCGCCGGCGATGCCAAGGAGCTGCCGACAGCTGCGACCGCTCTGCCTGCCCCTGCCTCCCACGTCACGGCCGAGCCGGTCGTCGCCGTGGATGCCGCTGTCGCCTCGCAGCGGTCCAGACGGCGGAGCGGGACCTCCCCCAGAGGCACGCCCCACAAGCACAGCCAGCTGGACCTGACCAAGTCTCCCATTCGCCGAGGGCTGCGGTCCAGTGGATCCGTACCGGAGTCAACTCCGGAAGCGATTGTCGCCGACGATGACGTTTTAGGAAAGGTGGCAGCGGCGGTGGTCACTCCCACGCCGAGCCCTACGCCGGGCTCTAGGAAGTCCCCGGGGAGGAAGAAAGGCTCGAGCAGAAAGGACGCAACCCTAGCCAGGGCTAACGCCAGAGACACGGCCGAGGTGGAGCGTGGGGAGGAGGTGGGGGAGAGCTTCCCCTTCAGCAGGGAGGAGATGGACTACCAGGCCACAGAGTGGTACGAGGAGGTGGACGAGACGGAGCCCTTCTACTTTGAGTCGGACCACATGGCCATCAAGGGCAACAAAGAGTAAGGAAGCTGGGTCCTTATGTTGTAGAATGATTGCTGTGACAATCTGCACAAGGTGTACAGTGGAACGTCGTTATAACAAACATCCCGGAATCCATTAAAATTGTTTGGTATAGCAGTCGTTTCTTATAGCAGTTGCGGCTGCATATCCACGAACATAAAATCTGGAGCCAAAGGGCATGTTTGTTATAGCCGAATGTTCAGTATATTGGCATTCGTTGTATGTAGTGACGTTCCACTGTATATGATTACCTTCCACAGGGTTTGCCCCAGTCAATCCTGGTTTTCTCTGACGCAACAGGCCACTTTTCAATGCCCATGACATGTTTGTTTTAATAGTGTGCCAAAACTTGGCAAACAATCGGGAACAATAGACACCTGTGAAACAAAATAATGACTACACTATGCGTACAAGCGAGCCAAACCTGGCACAATCGGATGTGTTTGTGGTTTTTGCCATTCTACATACTCTTTTGTGGTAGGTTGAGAAGAGTCTTGGTTCAAAACTTGGGCAATAATGGTGCCCTATTCAGAGAGCCTTGTGCATAGCAACACCATCGGCGCTCCGAATTTGGAGGACCCGGTGTGAAGTGGTTAAAGGCTTTGATGTTGCAAGTTGATGGTACAAGTTGAGGGGCTTTCTGCCTATCAGAAAGGTCCTGCTTGAAACACCCCTCCTGGAGAATGGACTGTCCCGAGCACCTTGAGCATGCAGTGGTTGGGATCAGTGTTGCCCTACATGCCTTAGTGCTGTTGCAACATTGACCCTGACTGCTACATGTATGTCTGTACTCATCCCCTTATGACACAAAGTGTCAGAACACAGAAGTGGGAGGTCCGTCCCTTTACATTTGTTCCTCTGAATTGGGATCATGTCAGCTTGATTTTGGGCTTGGCTTCCGGTTGGAGGGCCACCAGTCAGTCATAGGTCGGTGTAAGGTGACATGTGGCAGTCACAGGCACTGAAATGTGACCGATTGTGTCCTTTCCCAATCCATGGATCAGGCTCGGGCTTCGTCTCCGTCTGACAAAACCCCAAAATCCAGGGTGAAAATTCGATCTGATTTTAAAGGTTTGATGGCTTATTAAGCACAAAGTATTCACCAAGGAACTGGTGTCAAAACGCTTGTTTCCAGATGCCTGTGACATTATAACGGGTGAGAGAAATACGACCAAAGCCTTAGCCTGAGCCTAAGCCTTCAGTGACGGTTGCGGTGAGGCCAGGGAGCCTACGGCCAGACAATGTAGGGCGCACCATTGTGGGTTTGCTTGATACATAACACGGCATAGTCGGCAATAAACAATTACCTTGTCCACAGCCTGACGATAGGTCAGAATCCTGGACTTGGCTGGAGTGCCTAAGTCTGAAGGGAAATGTCATTTGTCAATTTGTGTCATTTGTATCTTTTTTGTGTGTGGTGGCAGCTATCGCATGCTCCTGCGCACTCTAACCACGCTGGAGGCCCAGCGCAAGCAAGCCATACAGGACTTGGACAGGCTCCTGGAGTGCCGGGACAAGGCCTTGAGAAACCCCATCAAGTTTGTGCACAAGCTCCAGCACAAGGCGAGTCTGTGGCCTTTCTTCTTTATTCCTGAAACCAGGCTCTGGCTCTGGCCCTGGCTCTGGCCCTGGCCCTGGCCCTGGCCCTGGCCCTGGCCCTGGCTCTGGCCCTGGCCCTGGCTCTGGCCCTGGCCCTGGCCCTGGCCCTGGCCCTGGCCCTGGCTCTGGCCCTGGCCCTGGCTCTGGCCCTGGCCCTGGCCCTGGCCCTGGCCCTGGCCCTGGCCCTGGCCCTGGCCCTGGCCCTGGCCCTGGCCCTGGCCCTGGCTCTGGCCCTGGCCCTGGCCCTGGCCCTGGCTCTGGCTCTGGCTCTGGCCCTGGCTCTGGCCCTGGCCCTGGCCCTGGCCCTGGCCCTGGCCCTGGCCCTGGCTCTGGCTCTGGCCCTGGCTCTGGCTCTGGCTCTGAAAAGATAGACGGTGTTTGATAGGTGACACTGGTGAAGTTTGGGAATTGAAGTGGTGGCGTCCACAGAGCTGTTCAGACAGAAAATGTTAAGCCTTTCTAAATCTCTCGTGTCCCGTGCAGGAGTCGCTGAACCTTCCCCATTCCCAGCGTGTGGTCACCTGCCCAGACATTGACTGGCAGCGCTACGTTGGGCCGGCCGAGACCAACGAACTGCTCAGCCTGGTCAGCCAGCACCGGAGCATGCGCCCGACCAAGGCAGCAGGCACGGCAACACAGGCGCAAGGTGGGGCACCAGACCAGGGTCCCTTCGAGCTGCTTCAGCGTGCAAACCTGCCACGCACAAGTTATTTCTTCCCTGGTTCAAACACGGTTGCCAACCATATTCCACTGCTTTCAAAAACTGTTTTTGTTGCTTTTAACATCTGTGAAAGACTGTCAAAACACTCAGCTCAACCCTGTTTGAGTCCTCCACTTGTCTCTGCAGCTCAAGGTATAGCTGGTGGTTGGCTGAGCGAAATTCAAAGAAATTAAAGCGGGCGTAGAACTTGTTAATGTCATTCACAAAAAACACTGTGCTGAATTTCATGGAGTTGCTTAAGCACCAAAATCTGCTTACCCGGTAAACACAAAATGTCATGATTTATAAGATCACCTTGCCGACTCAAATTTCACTTTTGTTTCATGCAAAGAAAAGGAGGGTGGAAGTCCAAAGCAACTAACCTCACTCAACAATTCGGTCCGTAATCCTGCCTTTGTAGACAATCACTGAAAGAATATTCATTAAGACCTCGTGAATAATGGATCTTTTGACAGTGGGCCAAGGCAAACCTGTCCCCGCAGCCCCTCCGGTAGTGCCTACTGCAGCGGTGGTACCAGCTGGCACAGACCAGGATGTGCCCTCCACCAGCAGTGCCTCAAACCCTGGCAAAGGTGTGGATGCTGTGGAAGTCAAACAGGAACAGAAGGTAAATTAACATCTTCTCTTGTTTATTGTCCGTCCATTATTTGTCAGTTTTATTCAGTCTGTCTGTTCCTTTACTAGTTTTTAAAACCAAAAGAAAGATAGTTGACTATTTGGGAAGGCTGCCATCTAAGGGCTGGATAGCTCAGATAGTAAGAGCACTGGTACGTAAAACCGGAGGTTTTAGGTTCAAGTCCCAGTCCAGTCAAATTTCCTTTGCCATTTTCAATTTTTTTTTTTTAATAGTTGGTTCATTCTTTAACGGGGAAATTTCATTAATTTGTTTGTATGTTTGATTGTTTTCTTGTTTAAAAGTGATATACAAAAATGTTGCAAACTGCTTACTGACTAAAATTACCAAAATTCAAATCTTCCATTTGTTTGTTCTGTCATCTGTATGGTTGGTTCGTTGGTTTTTTGTCTGCTTTATTTTACTTACATAGGTTTATTTCAAGCTGACTGTCAATAACCAGTCTATGTAACATTTTTTGGGGGGAGAGGCTGGTACTTATTCAAGTCAACTAGACTGAGCTCATGTCTCAGAGAAGCTGACATTCCAAGCATGCTACTGCAATCACTCAAGCAAACTAATCATTTGCATATGTATAGACTTGTGAATTATTCATAGACATGTGCCTCATCTTATGCATGATTCATTAGATGGATATTGTCCGAGGTCGAGTGGCAGAGGGGAACAAACCGCCCACATTCAATCAGCTTTGGACCAGAGACGAGCAGGTGAGCACGATCGGTTGTCATGGATCGGTTGTCATGGTCCTCTTCAGAACCACACGCTCTCACCAAAGAGATATTCTCACATGGTGTCATCACAAACCACCCTTGACCTGCTACCTTTACCGTGGCTGGCCTGAAACCTCAAAACAGTCATAGAAAATGAAGGCTTAGGCTTGGCTCAAGCTTCGTCTCTGTCAGACAATACCTGAACATCCAAGTTGTGGTTTGTTTCACAATTTGAAAGTTTGTTGGCTTGATAGGTACATGGTATTCACCAAGAAACTGGGGCCAAATGCTAGTTTTTAGATGTCTGTGATATTATAACGAGTAAGATGAATATCAACGAAGCCTGAGCCAAGCCTTCATTTCGAAAACGACCATAGTAACCCAAGAAACATCAGTTATGAAGGTCATAGGTTTTTCAATTCTGTAATTCAATTTGGCCTACTCAACGTAATGAGCACTGAGTGTAATAAGCAGCTCGTGCAGGATTCAAATCCACGACTCCTGCTTTCTAGTGCAGACGTCTTAATCACTGGACCACCAAGCTGGTCATTATAATACATGAAACCTAAGTCCGAGCCTGATCCCTCTTCGCTGCATGCGTACACCATGTATATGTACGGTACATGTACATGCCGTTTATCCCATCGTACACCGTACTCGTGTTTTCACCATTCTGCCTCTAAGCTTGCAGCATGACGATGTTCACTGAGTGAAGTCTCAACATCATTGCTGTGTGCCCACTTCATGTATAAAACGAAGGAATTTCCCCGAAACGGAGGACTCTCTACTCCACGCATGAGCCGTATTAGTTTAAAAGAAGTAAGAAGATGGCATGGGTTAAAAAGTGGACTTTTGCAAACTATGGTACTCCACGTTTGGCCTGTTCATTAATTTAAGCTTGTTTTTGTCGGGCTGTTTGTTTGTTCTTTGTTTTTGCGTGCAGCGGAGATTGGAGGAATTTCTCGTCAAGTTTCCGACGGAGGAAGTGGAGGCACGGCGCTGGGAGAAGATAGCCAAGGCACTGGGCAACCGCACAGCACAGCAGGTAAGACATGTCTGAGAGCCCTCCGATTTGGGGTCGAAAACTAAAACATCTGACAGGAGCGGACCTGGCAAACATGTCAGAAATTGGGCCAAAAATCTAGTTATTTTGAGGGGGCCAAAAATGACTTCAACTGGTCTACCAAAAGTCTGATCAATGTCAGAGGGCTCTCAGATTTCTGAGGAGTCATTTTCAGAGAAATCCGGGAAAACTGATTTTGGGTCAAAAACTTAAAAAATCTGACAGGACGAACCTGTCGAACATGTCAGAAATTTTAGTTTTCGACCCAAAATCAGTTTTCCCAGATTTTATGGTAGACCAGTTGAAGTCATTTTTGGCCCCCACACAAAACTAGATTTTTGACAGGTCCGCTCCTGTCAGATTTTCCACTGAAAAGTGGCCTGTTGCTAAGTGGCGTACTTGCTACCTTACCACTAGTGGAAGGTACCAGCCCTCTCACCATCTAAGCTATCCAGCCCTCAGATGGCAGCCTTCCCAAATAGTCAACTGGTCTTTGCCATTTTTTATATTCTTTGTACTTCATTTGTTTCCAAAAGGTTGCGAGCAGAGTTCAGAAGTACTTCATCAAGCTAATGAAGGCCGGGATGCCGGTGCCTGGGAGACTACCCAACATGGCCACCTACCAGAACTACAGAAAGGTGAGAGGTAGAGAGAGCTGCTAAATCCCCAGTCTACTCTCAAGTATTGTGATAAACACTAGACATGTCAGTACTATCAAATTTCACTACCGGTACTCAGTGACTAATACTTGACATCATTCTCTTTTCAATCGTTTCCCTAGGCTGTGGGAGGGTTTTGCCATCTAGTGTCAAGGAATCTCTTTTGTTCTCTTATTCTTCTTTGATTTGTAATATACGTGAATGCTTTCTTACACCCGTAATCGGTTTGAACTTGCCCATGTGAATATCCTTAGTATTGGTCTCAAAATCCACATTATATTGTTTTGTATTCTTAATGGTAGTTGTTTTTGTTTTTTTAGCATTTTGGAGATCCACTTGATTGTGAATCGGTTCGCATTTTGGCAATCCGACAGGGTTGCTGTTTATATTTGTCTCTTGTGAATTTGTAATGGTTTTTAACTTGTATCAGTAATCTGTGATTTGTTCATTTATTTATATATATGAATAAGTTTCCCCCCGGTGAAATAATAAATGGAATGAAATGAAATGAGTAATGCGCTCTGAAATGGTCCAGCAGGCTGTGTCTGTAAGCAGTTTGCTACTTTTCGTCTGTATATTACTCTTAAGATTTCTCAGTGGTGTGTGTAAGTGCTGTGCATCAGCTAGACCAATGCGGCTATCTTTACATGGAATCATTTGCATGGGTTTTTTGTTGCTGTCTTGGTGAATCCAGGGAGGTAAGAAGATGCACGCCTTCACCCGGCCCTTATACCAGCCCTCCACATTCCTGCAGTCCATCCAGCCGCCCGTCTACATGGAGGAGGACAACCCGTACAGCCAGGACCTCGGCCTGGATGATGATGACTATGATGACGACGAACTGGTCTCGGTGAGCAGCCTGCCATTCAGCGGAGCCGTGGACTCAAGTTGGTGACTTGGACTGAGTCCACCTTGAATCATGACATCTTGGATCTTGGCATGGCCTGGATGCAATGACTTTGGAAAAAGTCACTCAAGGCTTTTCTTGACTTGGGAAAAAGTGATTCAAAACTTGACTCAACTTGGCAAATAATGACTCAAGGTTTGACTTAACTTGGGAAAGAAATACTTAAGACTTGACTTAACTTGGGAAAGAAATACTTAAGACTTGACTTCAATTTGGAAGTAATGAATCAAGACTTGACTTAACTTGGGAAAAAATGCCTGAAGACTTGACTTTAACACAACGACTTGTGACTTGACTAGTATTAAAATTTCATTTGGCCATATACTATATTGGAAAGTTGTTTCCCATGTTTTTTTTCTTCTGAAATCACATTTGTAAGTGTAAGGCCTACTTGCAAAGTATAGTCAATTAATATTTGGCAAGAATTTATTCCATCGCCCATGTACCCCAATACCCGTCTACTTGTCTGTAGAATCTGCTAGCTGGCAATACTTTTGTCTTTCTTTCATCAAGACACTTAAGTCATGTCCTTGTCCAAGTCCAAGTCAGTTATTGTTACTCGAGTCTGAGTCATAGATAATAAGCCTTGAGTTGTACAAGTCTGCCTTCTCTCGTCCACAGGATGACGAGACAGTGCCCACTGATGTCCGCGATGCCCCTGAGTACCAGGAACTGATCCGCCTGAAGATGATGAAACGGAGGAGAATACGACAACAGGTGGGTGGAAAGAATGTAACTACTTAAATTCGGAGCTCAAATTTTCAGATGAACAAATCTTTTACTGGTTTTACTGCATAATTGGCACGAATGGGAACAGAATCAGAATTGTTTTGTGGGCTCCTAGTTTCGGAAGTTGATTTTGAATCAGTTTTGTTTTTCATCAAGAGGGCTTAATTATTTTCCTGGGTTTTCCAGTAGAAATTATGATTGTCGCTGAAAAATCAATGCAAAAGTAGAGGTTGTAACATTTCTAAAAAAAAAAGAATACAAACATTTATGAGATATACTTTTTAGTTGGCTATTTGGGAAGGCCACCTACTAAGGGCTGGAAAGATCAGATTGTGAGAGCATTGGTACTAAAAACCAGAAGTCTGGTGTTCCGATCCAGTCAAAGTTTTCTTTGCCTTTTTCCCCATTTATTCAAAAGTTCCCAGTCAGTTTTTCCTTTCGATTTTTTGAGACTTTTTGGTCATTTTAGTCAGTAAGAAGTTTGCATCATATTTGTACTACTTTAAAAATGTTTTTGTCTTATGTAAGAATTTACCGCCTCTTCTCAGAGCCTTCTCGACAAACTGTACAGCCTCTGGTGTACAAACTGTTGTCTTATCTGGGGCCGGTTTCACAAAGCCCATTTCTTAACTCACCGTATGGTGGATAGCTTATTCTACGTTTTGACAGGCTGTATGGTTTTCTATGCATCTCATCGTCTTGCGATTGATCGTAAGTTGCTCAAGTTGAGTTGGATGAAACCAACCACTGGTCACTGAAGCAGTTTGCTGTGTGCTTGTGTGTGTGTATTGGTACTTTTTAAGAAGCTTTAAAATCTGATGGTTTCCTTGCAGGGTCACCTGGGTTTTCGGTGCGACGGCTGTGACATGGAGCCCATTGTGGGATTGAGATGGCATTGCCTGCAGTGCCCGGACCCCGTCTCGACAGACCTGTGCCAAAGCTGTGTTAATAGGTAAAAAAAAAAAGCACCAAGAGCTTAACCGTGCATCTTTTAGCAACGTCATATTCAAAGTTTTCTTTGCCAATTTTTCAATTGGTTTAAAAAAATTTCCAGTCAGTTTTTCCCTCGTTTGTTTAACTTGAATTGAAGAAGCTGCATCCATTTTGTGTGATTCCCGAGCTGCCGTAGCCAAGTTGACAACAATTGATTGTTTGCATCTGAATGAAAGCTGGGTCGTGATCCCTGGAGATATACGGCAGTTAATGGTTGAATTACTTCTGACTGGCGCCTCCACCCCGGCAGAGACTAGTTGACTATTTTGGAAGGCCACCATCTAAGGGCTGGATAGCTCAGATGGAAGAGCACTGGTATGTTAATCCAGAGGTCTCAGGTTGAAGTCCCAATCCAGTCAAAGTTTTCTTTGCCAATTGTTCAAATCATATTACATTGATTATCCTTAAGTTGCTATTGTACAGCAACTGTTTACCAAAGTAAGGAAGAGTAACATACTTGAACGGCAACCATATTTCTATACTTGTTTATGTATGTGCATATCCACACCTCACCTTTCTATTTATCTGTGCAGCAACTTCAGCTCCAAGCACCATTCCAGCAGTCACCGGTTGGAGCCGGTCCATGCCGGTCCTGGCCAGAGCTTTGTGGACGGGGACTACACCAGTTTTGAGCCCAGCTCGGGCGACTACAACTATCTTGACCCCAACTACAATCCAATGCAAACATCCTGACCAAAACTGATTCATGCAGTCTCAGATGTGTTTTTTTTTTTTTTTTTTACATCCCTCATTTTTTTCTTCAGGTTTTTTTTTTGCCTGTAAATTACAACTTGCTGTTTTTCTTGCTGAATTCTGCTGGAGGGTTGGGAGGTGGATCAAAGTGGCTTTTTGCTGGGTCAAAAACAAGCAAAGACAAAAGCACCGAGACATTTGTGTGTGAACCTTGTTGTTATTTTCTAAAAGTTAAAAGACAGTTGATAATGGTATTTCAGGAGGATTGGTTCTAAACTGATACAACTACTACTACTGGAAATAAAAATTTTGCTTAGCGACTAAAAAGACCCAAACTACAGTGCTAGTGCCAAATGCCATGTCCTGAATGTGAGATTGGTTTGGATGAACGTGTACAGCATTCCTTCACAGAATTCAAAACAGCTTTTATTTCCCCAAACATTTCCAAGCCCATAGGATGGCACTAGATCACTGATATAATCCAGTGCAGCATATTTCACTTCAGTCACTTACTGCAGGTTCACATTTAATCCGATTTTGATCAGTGCAGTCAACATCTAATTGAGGAGTACAGAAATATTGCAAACTTCTTACTGTCTCGTAGGGCGGCTATATATTGTGTCTATTTTTGTCTTTATTATCAGTATATGAAACCATTCAGCTGTGAGACGATGTTTCCCAAACAAAGGCCCTTTTCCAAATCCCGGTTTAGGCTTTGGCTTCGGCTTTGTCTCTGTTATCCAAAAGCTGAAAACACAGGTTGGAGTTCTTTGTTGAAGTTGAAGCTTTTGATTTTTTTTTTTTTAACGCAGTTTGACATTCACACACGAAGCCAAAGGCTTCTTGTTCTCATGTCTTGTACTTGACAATGGATAAAAGAAATAAAGACAAAGCCTGAGCCTGAGCCTAAGCCGGATCTTGGAAAAGGGCCCTAGCTGAGGCCCAGACTAAGGCTCTGGCTATAGCCGTGGCTGGGGCTATGGGTATAGCTGTGCCATTGGACCAAGGCAGCCATTTGTACACAGTCTCATACTTGATGTTTCTTTGTACACAGACCCAATGTACATGTACGCGCACTTGCACTTGCACGAAAGTAAAATAAAAGGGAAGTGTAAATTCTTTACTCTGATTGACCAATGTCAGAGTATAGAGCAAGGGACCGGCAGAATAGCATTTGCTGGAAGAATGCCGTTGCGGGTTAAAATAACCTGTCCCCCCCAAAAAAAAAAAACCTTGCCCATGTATGCACATGTCTACTGCATCTTGCTAACCTAAATACATGTACCACCTTAGACCAGTGTGTGGATAATGTAGTGCAAACATGCTTACGCAATAAGTCCACCAGTTATTTATTAATTTTGGTCATGCTCACCAGTGTATTTGTAAGTTGGCCCACTGCGGTAGGACACGCCCCTCTCCTCTAATGCATAAACATGAGCTCCTAGTATTCATTTACATACTTGTTTTCCCATACATGAATATGCATTGACTATAGGGATAATGAGAGGACTTCAGTGGAGGAGTCTCATGTGTATGTGTGTACATTGGTCAGCCCTCTATCAGAATTCAGCAAACCAGGTTCTTTGTTTTTGTCAAAAGTCGTTTAGATTGATTAGAATATCAATAACACGTTTATACTTGGAAGGGGTTATTTGTTTCGCAGTGGCTGTTGTTACGGCAGTCGTCCGTGTGGTTCCCTGATTTGATTGTATTTCGTCAGCATTGCAGGCTGGTTGAACCAGTCTATTAGCTGATAGTCTGGTTCCAAGAGCTAAACATCCTGACAAAAACTGTGAAGTCAGGGAACCACACGGACGACTGCCGTAACAACAGCCACAGCGTATTTGTTTATATTGATGATGCCTAGACTTGGGTTGTTCTCATAAAAACCACAACAATTTGTCACATAGAATCTTCTCAACTTGATCAGTTTACAGTGTATGTCCAGTGGCGGACAAATGCTGAACTTGTCAAAATATCCAGCGGGTATTTTGCGCTGAAGTCGTAGACACAGTGTCTGTGGGTTTTACAGGGTGAAACCAGTGGTTTGGAAGCTTTTTCAGTATTTGTTTAAAAAAAAATGCAGTGGCCACATTTCCACTGGACATTTTTCCCCCAGTGAACCTCACCAAGATGATGGTTACTTTTCCCATTTTTAAGTCCAGTTTGAACGCACCAGGCAACTTTCCTTGGGTTTGTTAAAAGTGTCCAGTGGTTACCGGTACATTTACCGGCCAACCTCTGCCCAGGAAAAGTGACCAGGGGTGGATTTCACAAAGCCTTATGATGCATTTTAACTCAACTTACGATGGATAACCCATCGTAAATGGTTCTTGTGCATCGCTGATTGTCTTGCATTTGATCGTAAGTTACTTTTTCCGAGGCTATTAGTCTAGAGAAAATGCGCGACTTGGTAAAACGCCACTCTGTAAAAAAAAAAAAAACACATTCGGTCAAATGTCAGCTTGTAAAGTGACATGATAGCACACATGCGCACAATGATCAAACTCCTTGATCTTTTAGGCTATTGGGGCCATTATATAATCTATAAGGTCACGTGCAGTGTTTATTTGCAGCACAACACAATGTGTGTGGGAATGCTCCGCTGAATCGCACCGTTTTTCTGTAATCCCACAAATACATGGCTCGTGCTCTGACAGATACATGTAATAAGAGCTGTGCTTGTTTATATGTCTCCCTGCATGGGCCACCCTCAAGGACACACCCACCATTTGACCACAACTGCAAAACCGCAATTGGTTTTTTGGATGAGATGCATTTCTGTTGTGATCACCAAGGATTGGTTCAGCTGCAGCTTGTTGGATTGGTGCTGTGCACTTCATCCTTCCCCAAACGAAAATTGACGGGCTGAAATCACAAGGAATTCTCGACTGCCAGAATGCATCACAAATCTTTGGTTGTGGTGTTTTAGAAAGAAGCACCACCACCACCACCAACAGGGAAGAACAAAAAGCTCAGTTCTTTCAACCAGTTACAGATGCATAACTACATAACTACAAATGTGTAAATGTTGCAGGCTGTTACTGACCAGAATGACCTTGAATTTGCAAAGCTTACTAAATTCAAGGGGTCCAGTGTTTCGATCCTATCTAGACCTTTCTCAAAAGCAGAAAAGGCTGAAGGATTGAAACCTCAGGCTTTTTAACTCTTTATTGAATGATCTGCGATGTATAAGACTTAAGGCTCTGCATAGTGGTGGTACTATAAAGAGTATAGGTTTGCGGTCACACCATGTATGAGAATTGAGTGAGTGGTTCTGAAAAGAACCAGAGTGTTTCACTTAATGTTTCAGACAGTGTGCTCTGTCCGTCTTCTTTTCAAAACCACACTCACTCACAAAAGGGTTCTCATACATGGTGTCACCACAAACCTATAGATCTGTGATGTGTTTTGGTGGTCACTTTGTTTGATTTTCCCCGGCAATGTTAGTTTGGAGGAGGTTTTAGTACACAAATGGTCACAGCACCAAACCAACAAGCAGTCACTTGAGCCAAATGATCAATTGCAAGACAGTGAGCGATGCACAGAGACCATATGGCCTATTACAACTTACGATGGGTTATGAATCTTGAGTTGAGTTACTATGATGGGTAAGGCTTTGTGAAATCCACATCCGGAGCAGCTGAGTCAATTATTGCTGATGATAACTAAAACTCATTACAGCTTTTTGGATGTGTGCAGACAGAGGAGATGTCGAGAAACGCAATATGGTTTTGGGGGGTCAAAGCATGGCGGGAATTATAATTCTGATAAAGCAAATTTCTTAAGAGGCTAAGTTGCGGAAAATCTCATGGAGGTCTTAATTTGTTCCCATTTCATTGTGCACAACAAAATTACCGGTAACTAAGTACCCATGGCGTCACAAATCACAATATGCCATATTCTTCTGAAATGCTCTGCGGCTGTTTTGTGCACGGTGTACTGTCTTCACCTTCACCAGTTTGGGGGGCTTACTTTTTGAGACAGACTTTTTCTGTTGGGCACCGTAATGCCTTTGTGTAGCACCGATACCTTAGCTCTCTGATGAAGCGAACTGTGGAGGTCTCTGTTGTGCATTTTTGTGAACTGCTGTGCACCCCTTGTGTCTCAAGGGCAGTATGTCCGATAGCAAAGCCAGATTGAGGTCTTATGACTCACCATCCCCTCTCTCCAAACCACTGAGGCAGAAGTCTGCTCATGTGATTTTGACATACAGCACCGATTAAGTGAACAAATGTGTTCCTGGGCAAAAAATGTTCTTCATGAACTTTAAATCCTCGTAAAGAAAGGCCTGAAAGTGATATTTAAGAAATTGTTGACAAAAGTCTGTATGTGCTGCTTGGCTGATTTGACTTGAAAAAAAATAGGTTTTTTTTACCCTGAACAACCAAATTTGGCAAAACCTTTGTCAGTTGCCGCTGGGGTGGTGGGTCATATGCTGTAAACCTGGGTTCTGGTTTTGGTATTCAAAAGCTAAATGTACAGATTGCTGCTCTCATGAAGTACAGTCCTTTATAGTGAAGTTGCTTTTCAATATAGTTTTCCCAGCCATGTCTTTAACCAAAGACCCTGTGGTATTTGGTTTAAAATGTACGCGGTGCCGAGTTTGACGGAATTGAGCACCAGGGCCAAATGACAGTTGGAACTGTCTCAGGGGCCAGTTGAAGGCCATCCACAACTGGCCTGGCTGTCCAATTAGGGGAAAAACCCTAACGAACAAGAAAGCTCAGCACCACTTTTTGTCATGCTTGTGGTGTAGCAATCGTCTCCCATTCACAGTTTTGCCTGTGAGTGTTTAACACTGAGACAAACTTAATTGTTAGGGTTATGGTCATGGTTAGACTCCATTGTGAGAAATGTTGACGTTCTGAATTTAACCTCTGTTCATTATGGGTGTGCACGATGTGGCCGTCAGCCTGAAAACAGGACTGACAAGCAGCCATCTTGAAAGTGCCGCTGAAAACAAAATTGGCAGCCAGTCAAATTCTTAATCTTGTTACTTGCTTGCCCACTTAAAAGAAATGGTTAAAGTTGAACTTTGTTATGTTTAAAAAAAAAAATGAAAAAAAAACGAACTGGTGCACATTCTGTACAGTAGTGATGCTTTTTTAAGGGAATGCCACAGTCACCTCTGTGGAGTGCACAATCTGATGAGAACACATCTCAAGGAACTTACATGATTTCTGACAGAAACTTTCCACAAAAATGAAGAGATTTTAAATGATGTATTGATTGATTACTGGGTTTTCTCCTATATACCGCAGATTTACCGGTCTTTATTGTGGACATTGAATAGAAAAAAGAAGAAAATCTGCTTTTTTTTTCCTTGCAGGAATTTTTCAAGAATAAAATCAACTGCAGACTAGATTGATACATTTAGATATGGTGATGATTCTGCAGTTTTTTCGTCTGTCTTTACAAATCCCACACAATACCCCTTTGCATGTCTGGGAATATCTCCAGCTGAGCATTTATTTAAAGATTTAAAGCCACTATTTCAGAGAACATAAACAAATTTTGTTTTAGACTTTTTGTAGCATCTGAAGGTAAAATGGTGTGATTGTATATAGCCCCTGCAACTATAGAACAAGTTGAGCCCCCAACCCGGCAGAAGATTTGTTGATGAGGCCACCACCTAAGGGCAGGATAGCTCAGATGGTAAGAGCGCTGGTTCACATGCTGGCTCATAATCTTTTATATCAAATTTTTTAAGTCATACTAATTGCTTCAGTCAAGTAAATTATGTGAAAAAAACTGACTGGTTGCATGCATGTTTTACACTGAGACAGGTCACAGGTTCAACTCCTGGTCCAGTAAATTTTGTGCTGCTTTTTTTCCCCCCAAATTTTTCAAATGTTGCCAGTCAGGTTTTTCTTTACCGTAATTGATTTAATTGAATTGGAAAAGCAGCACCCACTGTGTGATCCTGGGACTGCTGTAGCCATGTTTACAGCAATTCCTCCCCCCCTCCCCATCTGGATATCTAAGGGTTCGATACATGTAGCTCAGATGGTAAGAGCACTCGTACATTTCCAAGTCCAGTCAAAAATTTCTTTGCCATTTTTGAAAAAAAATTTAAACCTGTACCTCTTTCACCAAGCTATCTTAAAAAAACAGTTTCTGCAGATGATGGCCCACAATTTGGCAAAAAGCTGGATTCAAGCAGTATTGTGTCCATTTTACACAAAATTGTATCGATGTGTAGTAGAGAAAAATCAAAACAAGACTACAACAATCACACGGAGGACAATGCAGTTCATTTTTATGAGTGGTATGGTTTATAAAGATCTTGATGAAATGCATGTTTGAAATGCAGTTTTGCAAATTGGAAATACAATTTTAGACATAATTAGACATACATACACGTATTATTTTTCATTTCAATGCAAATTTATTCTGCAAATATGACATGCAGATTCGATGAACTTCCTTCTGACTGATGGGATAATGGTAGACTAAAAGTGACTAAACATTTACACCGTTACCTTTGGTACATTAACATTCATCATATGATGTTCATGATTTTGATGGTTAAACTGGTAAGACTTTTGCACGAACTAACAAGAATTTGTGAGGTAATATGCACAAATGTTCCAAACTGCTTACTGACTAAAATAACCAAAAGGCAAATATCGAAAATTAGGAAGGCCTGATGTTTCGATCCTAGCAGGACCTTTCTGCGATTGAAACGTCAGACCCTCCAAATTTTTGATAAGAATTTGAGGGTTTTAATCTTCCAAAGCAACCTGTGACTTGTACAACAGGCTATCAAAACGGTATCATGGTCAAACAGAGTGTTCATCTGCAGTGCAGAAAGTTGCTGGTTCGAATGCCAGTCGGACCAGAAGCTAGGAAAA
Organism: Luidia sarsii; assembly: GCA_949987565.1. Lineage (NCBI taxonomy): Eukaryota > Metazoa > Echinodermata > Asteroidea > Paxillosida > Luidiidae > Luidia > Luidia sarsii. The sequence continues at coordinate 5,077,189 of OX465111.1, forward strand.
ACTCTCTCTGTCCATCCAGCAGCAAATGGGTACCTGGGGTGAACTTCACAAACCCTCACGATGCATCGTAACTCCACTTAGGATTGATAATCCATCAGAAGAACAATGTTAGGCCGTATTCGTTCTGAGCATCGCTCTTCGTCTTGCGATTGATCGTAAGTTACAACAAGTTTGGTGAAATCGACCCCTGGCTCTCTTTAGAGCTAGGGGAATGTTAAAAAAGGCCTTTTAGAACTTTACAATGTATGACCTTTTCGGGAATAGAAGCGCCTTTCAAGACCTAGTGGGTCAGAGCAGCATGGTCTCCAGTCGTATTCTCTGCAGCGTCTCCTCGGCCATGCAGAAGACGGGATTGACCGGCTTGATCTGGCCGGGGAAGGAGCCCAGGAGGGAGAGCCCGGCGACACCAAACAGCGTGTGGAAGGGGTCCACCTGCGGAAGAAATGACATGCCCAGACTCAGAGAACAGAACCAATACCAAACTGTTGCAGACTATTCCACTGAAAAGAGGTGCTTATGCAATAATACATCACTAACCGATCATGGTATCACTAACCGATCATGTATCACTAACCGATCATGTATCACTAACCGATCATGTATCACTAACCGATCATGTATCACTAACTGATCATGTATTACTAACTGATCATGTATCACTGACCGATCATGTATCACTGACTGATCATGTATCACTAACCGATCATGTATCACTAACTGATCATGTATCACTAACTGATCATATATCACTAACCGATCATGTATCACTGACCTATCATGTATCACTAACCGATCATGTATCACTAACCGATCATGTATCGCTAACCGATTATGTATCAGTAACCGATTATGTATCAGCTCTCACTTGGCCAATACTGTATCACCTACCAATAATGTAATGAGAAAGCATTTCATAAAGGTCTTAACATATCTACCTCTAAGTCTCAAAGGTCTCATGTTGTTTGCAGGAAGCAAGCCACAGGGTTAATACAGAGCATCTAGCCGCTCCATATTGCTAAAGGTATTGGACACTGTGCCCTTGTCTTGTCTTTAATACAGGAGAGTCTGAATGAACCATGATGTCTTATCTTTAATGTCCTTTGCAGGAGCCAAGGAAAGCCTGCCCGAACCCAGTGGTTGATCAAACCTGGGCAGCCATGCCTCGAGATCAAGGCTAACGGTACCGCCTTGAGAGCGAGGCTAAGCCATGGCCCTCCCCTCTCTGCCTAGACTTGCACCAGTCCGGCCGGAGGTCTCCCCCCGGGGGGCCACCCCCCTACCCGTCCACCCACCATGTCACCGGGCCTGTCTGCAAAGCCGCCCGTCTCGTCGTCCTGGCAGGCCAGAATGAAGTTGGCCAGCTTCTCCTTGTCTATCCAGTGCAGTCTGCCGATGATCTTGAGGGAGGCCAGCACCCACCATGAGTAGCAGACATCGGGGAGCTTCTCCGGTCGACCTGTTTAAGCCACACAGACACACTTTAATAACTGAGACTATAAGGCTTTGCATGGTGGGTGAATCAATATAGGAAGGTTTGCGGTGAACACCATGTATCAGGTCTCTTAAAGGAAGAGGTATGGTTCTGAAAAGAACCTGAGGGCCAGAGCATGACGGCCAGAGCATACTGGTCGAAACGTCGAGTTACCCTCAGGTTCTTTTCAGAACCATACCTCTTCCTTTAAGAGACCTGATACATGGTGTTCACCGCAAACCTTCCTACATTGATTCACACTTTAATAGGTCAGTGGTCCTTCCCTTTGTAGAATAACTGACTTATGTGCAAAAAGGTTGCAAACTGCTCACTGACTACAAATAATCCTACCTGTACCCTAATTCTCATTCCACTGCCTGGTAGTCGATTACCGACAGGGACAAAGGCTCTAGTTTGTGCCTGGTTTGTGGTTAAACTATGTTATTGTTAGGGAAGGTGTCATTTGTAGCCATGCTTTACCGTTGAGTCCCCCTGATGGGAGTTGCCTCTCGCACAGCCACCAGCCCAGCTGGTCGGCATTGACGTGGTGCAGACTGTTGGTGATAGACAGCATGCCCACGCAGCAGTAGACCTACGGGAACAAAAAACAGACAATGCCTTCAGATCCCCAAGACGCACACTGTATCCCATGCAGGGGGCTTCCCTTGTATATCTGTGACTGACCGTTGATTGAGAAATCTATTTTTCATGATGAATGGATTCTGCCTTCACCTGTCCAGAATGGGACTCGGAGCCGGGCCGACAACCAAAGCCGCCGTCAAAGTTCATGCAGGACACGACGTACTCCACTGCCTTCTCCACATTGATGGTGTCCAAACGATTCTGCGGGATGCGACAGACCGTGACAGACCAGTCAGCATTTGCACTAGCAGCATGGAACCATCACCGTACGCATAGCAGCATATTGCTTAATAATTGTGCACTATTCATACATTGCAGGCCGGGTATTGCAGAGGTATTTTGTTTTCATATACGGTAGGATCTTTTGTTATGTGCTTTGAGTGTCTATGTTGCCGGATACCAGTGCATTATAAATGTTTATCATTATAATTATCATCATATGTATTGTATCTGTATACCATGAACATTCAGCATGCCTTCTGAGATTCTGTAGGTATAATCACACACACAGGACCAATATCTTAAATTGATAATAATATCTACCGGTAGCTGCTTTGCAGGAAACTTGAAACTGATTCTTATGAGGTCCTACTCCTAATAAGTCAGTTTTAAAACATTAAAAAAAAAAGGTCCTCACTGCAACATGTTTGTATCATTCCACGCGAGCTTGATCACAGACATTTGATTCAGACAATGTAAAGAAGATGCACTGTATATATATATATACAACAAACAGAGAACCCAAAATGGGATCCATTCTCAAAATCATTTGTTTCCATCAGGGGCCAATTTCAGAGAGCCACAAACAATCATGATTAATGTGATCACCTTGCCGGCCCAAAGTTCACTTTTGTTTCACGCTAAGCAAGCACAGAATAGTGGAATGCAAGTCAAGAGCAGTTGACATCACATTGCAGTGTGGTTTGCAATCCTGTTTAATACACGATGGAGAGTTTTCATGTTTAGCAGATTTTCAGGCTTAAGCAGCTCTATGAAACTGGGCCCTGGTGCCAGTTTTGTTTATTGCTGAGCAGATTGCTTTTAAGTCGCTCTCCTAAAGGGGCCCGAAGGTGCAGCAAGTCACTCCTTAGAGCTCCGGATGCTGACCATTTCAGGGTATCGATACTGTGTGTTTGTTTTTGGTTTTTCCTTTCCTACATTATAAAGCCATGATGAAAAAATAAAAGTGAAATGAATGAATGAATTGATTCAAATACTGGTTTGAAACAACTCTTCAATGGCTGTCTTTTCTCTTCCCCCTCCCAAGCCCACTCCCAGAATCACAGACGACTCTACCCACCAGTAATGCTAGGCAGGCAACGGCGCAGAATGAAAACCTGGTGTCCACCTCACCTGTGCAGAGGAGGAGACAAAAAGCCTGTTAGTTGTCCGCAGAGCTGACAGAATTGGCTTACTATTTTTATTTGCATATTACTCACTGCAATATCAATGTATTTTGAGGTGTGTGCTAGCAGACAGACCGGGTGAAAGAGTCTTGTTTGGATTAGGTGCGGTTCTGAGATGAGCCGGAGGGTATAAACTGGACATTTTGGTTACGGTGCTCTGGCCCGGCATCAGGAGAGTGTGTCCTACTCAAGGAGATGGTTAATTTGTTGAAGGGAACTGTATGCAGAGAGGCATCAATGTTGTTGTATCTTCATCGATTGCGATTCACCGACAGAAAGCGATGAGACAGTGACTCACCCCATTTGTCTCCCACGAATGACCCGTCGTCTTGCTGCAATCCCCTGACGTATTCCACGACCTTCTCCACGTTGATGGCATCGATGGAGTCAAAGACGGTCAGGATCTGAGACCAACGGGAGAGAGAGAGGGTGCAGACAACAGCTCTGTGTGATCACTGTGCACCCTGTACTTCTTCAAGCCTGTACGCGTTGTGTTATCTTGTATGAATAAGACTTAAGAGCCCATGGGATCATGCCAAACACTGACCCCCAATGCCACCGGCCACTAAGGCCAATAGAAAGGCAATGTGGCACTGGCCTTGGTGGCCTCCACTAAGCTCAACCTTGGCCTTTACCTGTAGTGCACTCAACATGTAGAGCAGGTGGGGATCGTGGCTGACACTGGCTACTTAGGCTGACACTGGCCACTTAGGCCAGTACATAGGCAATGGTGGCACTGGCCTTGGTGGCCAACAATATGCCCAAGCCTTGGCCTTTACCTGTAGTGCGCTCAACATGTAGAGCAGATGGGCATCATGGCTGACACTGGGTACTTAGGCTGACACCGGCCACTTAGGCCAGTAAATATGCAAAGGTGGCACTGGCCTTGGTGGCCAACAATAAGCCCAAACCTTGGCCTTTACCTGTAGTGCGCTCAACATGTAGAGCAGATGGGCATCATGGCTGACACTGGGTACTTAGGCTGACACTTAGGCCAGTACATAGGCAATGGTGGCACTGGCCTTGGTGGCCAACAATAAGCCCAAGCCTTTGCCTTTACCTGTAGTGCACTAAGCGTGTAGAGAAGGTGGGCATCGTGGCCCTGGCTGGCCCCCAGGCCGCCGCAGTCGTGCTGGCAGGCCACCACAAACTCCACGATCTCCTGCTGGTCCATGCGGTCTAGGTGCCGCATCAGGTCCATGGCGGTGATGCCCCAGTAGATGCCGCTCATGCGCAAGTACTCCGTCATGATATACTCCTAGAGTGGATGGGACAGAGGGAGGTGCAACTAGGGGGTAAATTTAAGCGCCAGAATTTGCGTAACCCACGGTTGTAACAGAAATAAGAAAAAGTTGTTTTTCAATAAAACAAGCAATATTATTGATGTAGACTTTGTTGAAATCAATGGGAGGCTGGTTTGTGCCTGATTGCCTGCTTAAGAAACAGACCATAGGCGGCTTGGGTGGGATCAGAACCCGCAACTCTTGCTTTCTTGTGCAGATATCTCAGAACTGTTTGTTGCATGGATAAACTTATGTGCTCTGTTTACGTGATTAGTCAAGCAGTGGTCACTCCTCAAGCCGGCTCAAAGTCTTAACACAGCTATCATAGTTCATATCCAAATTCAGCTTTTTGAAAAAATGATTAAGAAAAATTTCACAGGACCGGGACTTGAAAGCATGACGTCTGGTTGAACGCATCATTGAGTGCTTTTACCACCTGAGGTCTCGGATTCATGTCCCAGTCCAGTCAAATTTTCTTTGCCATTTTTCATAAGTGTGCAAAAGTTCCCAGTCCGCTTTTCCTTTTATATTTGTAAGATTCAAATTATGAGTTCTGCTCAGAACTCTTCTTTGAGAGGATTCCTCTCTTTTTCGTCCGCCACAAACTTGAATATTTAGCATCTCAGTTCATCTTACATAATCATCCTTCTTGGCACTGTAGCTGGCAATGTACTCAGTATGCTTGTCCAATAACAACGTGCTTGGAGCATCTGGTTTGAGGACAACGTCTTTTATTGGGGTTCCCTGAATGGATAAGTACATTAGAAAGCATCTTAAACATATGGAATCTGAACTAGTCCTGAGTGGAAGTTACAGTTCAAAACTGCTTACACCTACTAAAAAGACCCCAAAAAATAAATTGCAAGTGTCAGATATTGCCTGCCATTTCTTGGAAGTTGGACGCAAAAAGGGATTCTAATTTATCAACTCATCAACTTATCAACTCATGCTTTCACACCAACAAAGAACACGTCAGATAAATTAAACGCTAATCAATACATCAATAATAATATTAGTAACGATTTAATTTAGCAAGAAAAACTAAGATAATCAATGTCAATTGTCATCAATGATCAATATTCAATGCATTGCAGCAATGGATGAGTGGTTACTGCCGGTGCCGACACAAACTCCCTCTACCTCTATGCACAAACTAAAGCCAGACTAGGAAATCAATCTATTTCTATGCTTTCATACTCTCATACTTTTACCATTTTGTGTGGTTGTAGTCGTTTACGTCATTTATTCAAGAAGAACTCGCAAAAGAATGAAGATTGCCGGACTCTCAGTGATACCGCTGTGTGTGTTTATTATTATGAACAAAAAATCGTCTGCTATCTCTCCAGCTGCGCATGCGTATTCACCCGGGTGAAGTTATCGCATGGTAACCAGAACAGTTTAGCTTCGAATACACAGAATTTGGGCTGCGCATCCCGACTAACACAAAGTCATAACTGGAAGCCACTCATTACCTACGGCTTCTAAATACGCGCAAGTCAACGGAAGCCGCAGACAAACGGCTGCAGCCAATACGGGTAACGAACAACGTATCCCATGATTCTTCAGTACAAATTGCCAACATGGCGGGGTTATAAACGGTAAATAGAAAGTGCCGAACGAACAGGATACACTTATCCAAGTGGTGGTTCCGATCACCAGTCACCATGGACTCCATGGCGGAAGAAGACCCTACGTTACCAGTGAATTTTGAAGAAAGGTAAGTTACATTAAAGCAGAATTTTCATAATAAAACATGTTTTATTCTAGAGTAGATGAACTGCTCGTCAGAATATTTTTTTTTTAAGTTTTGCTATAGGACTCTAGACCACCTCGTTTACGTACATGTATGTGATGAATATGGCGTATGGATAGTCGGGTCCCTTGCGGGTTATTCCCTTAGCCGTGCACAGACATTGCAGAAAATGACAATAACAAACCAACCTTTCTTTTACTTGTAGAACTTTGTAGACTAGTTATACCTTTGTAGAAACGAATTTTGTTTCCAAGAAAAATGAGAAATATTTATCAGTGCCAAAGAATGTAATTGTTATAACTCTAACTAAACAGACCTAGTCCAGTTCTTAACTCTGAAAAATTAAAAGGACTGAGTGTGTACTGTGTAGACTCGTCTGTCAGACTGTTGTTGGCATTGGGAGTGTTGAAAGTTTAAGTTAACCATGGAGGAATAAACCTTTTTGATGTTCGCATAGCACTATGGGTATAGATGACAAACTTGCCGTAGTTTGTATTGCACAACAAGTTCTATGGCAAAGCACTCAAGGTTGTGATTGTTTATTTTTTTCTCCAAAAACTAGATACCGGTAGGCGGCGGTAGATGGAGTTCAGAAATGAAACTCACACAGAATGTTCGTCTAGATACCACTACCACTACCACTGTATCAGTAACAAAATACATTTTTCGTTGAAACGTTGTCGTTGTGTGGGTAGTTTCGGAGAAATTAGTGGGGATTCCGTTGGTGACTGGATGGCAACGCGGTGACCGCATACAGCAAGCGGCGCGCTGTGTATTCATGCGCGCAGCTGCATGCACGCACTGTGTTTGCCATCCAGTCACCGAGGTAATTTTCACTGATTTCTCCGAAACTACCCGCTGAACGTTTTAACAAAAAATATATATTGTTGCTGGTATCTAGACAAAAATTCTGTGCGAGTTTCACTTCTGAACTCCATCTAGTTTTTGGAGTTTTTGGCGATTTATGTTATCTCCGATCGATACAATATTGATTTATTTCTCAGTGCCAACATGGCCGGTCTTCCTGATGTCACCACTGGGCCACCAGATATCACCGCTGCTAACTTCAGTGACCATTTCCCCGAGGGCAATATGCCAGGTAAGGAAACCCGTCAAGAACTTGAAGAAATAACTTTGTGTCTGTCTGCATTGTGGGTGAGACGTACAGGTACGAACACTCTAACTTCTAAGTCTTAGACTTGGAGCATTTGTCTGCAGTACGTGCTGAAGGTCGCTGGTTCGAATCCAACTGAGACCAGAATCTAGGACACTCTCTCTGTGTCCACCCAGCAGCAAATGGGTACCTGGTTTTCGTAAGACCTGGGGAAGGTTGAAAGGCGGTGAGGAAACTCAGGCAAGCTACTGGCCACCCTATATTAACACGCCATGGGCTTGTAAATGTGCTTCTCTGTTAAAGCCCCTACACAACATTGGTCGAGGTCAAAGAATAGCATCCATACGTTGTCTGATCCAACATATGCATGAAATAGCACACCTGTGAAAATTTCAGCTCAATCCGCCAACTGACTCTTGAGAAAAATTGTGAAAACCGCTTCATTTGCTTTGCGAAAATGCAGCATTCAACGCCGTACTGTTCCGAAAAATAGTTTAGATCTCGGTGAGACGTAAACTATTTCTTTTACTCATTTCTCCCAAAATACAACATTTTAGGCAGAAATATTTCAGTCAGAGGTTTCTACTAAACTGTATAAGTTTCATGTAAATCTGTGAACATTTCTGTTTTTCGATCTTACCAATGTTGTGTAGGGGCTTTAAGGAACATCCCCTATGCTATAAGTACACACGTACATGTATAAGGCTCCCCCCAAAAAATAGTGGTGCTTCCTATTACATGGCATCTGAAAATAGGATAGGTACATGTATAGGGGTGAAAAATGTGATACTGAACAGTGGGGCAAAGGGGTTTGGGTTTTGCATTGTCATCATGTCCGTAGTCACTTGTGTGAGTATGTCTACACAAAGCTATAGAACCTGATCACACAGCAATCCTCATAAAGTTATTTGAACTCACCATCAAAACTGTTATTTCATTTTGATTCATACCAAATAGTAGCTCTCAAAAAATGTAGCTATTCCTTTCACCCTATGTTTTAAAACTAGTTGATGATATGATTTCCTTTTTGAGGGCTTGGCAATTTGATCGCAAGAGGACTTTTCTCCGATGCAGAATTACAAGAAAGCTCCTACTAGTACTATCATTGGAAGTCCTCTTGTGTTTTAACATTTGTATACTTTGGTTATCAATCTCTAGTCTGCATCAGTTTGCTGTTCTGTGTTTGTCCATTTCAGGAAGGTCCTCTACAGTTTCAAGATTTGCATTTTGATCCTTTTAGCCAATAGACAGTTTGCGATATTTTGGTCTCACTTTATAACATATATATCAATTGCTTATTTGCTTTTTAAAATCCTTTCCTTGATTTCTCATTTTGTAGCCATCCAGAAGATCAGCAGTGGCCGAATGTCTCCCATCAGAGCACACACAATGAAGGATTATGAGCAGGTTGGTTGGTGGGAGGCGGCTCACCTTAGAGGGTGCTATTTTGTGACTGGGCTCACCTCTCGAGGGCGCTCTTTTGTGACAGTGGCTTTCCCAAGTTATTCTGTCTTGGAGTCATTGAGTTCCCCCACAAGGGGAGAGGCGATGACAAATGCGCTGTGTGTATGCACATGCACAGAATTGACCAAGAGTTGGCACCCTACAGGAATTGTATGACACGCTAAATTGTGGACAAAGTCTGTCACTCAGTAGAAAACATTGCATAACTGAAACTTTCGCTTAGTCTCAGCAAGAAATATGGAAGGATATAGAAATCCTTAGCCGAAGGTAGTGGTCCTTCAATTTGATGGTAAGAAAGTACAGTTCATTTTCAGATACAACACATCAGGACAGTGTGGGTTGTGGCCCCCTTACCCTTTATAGCGGGATTTGTATGGCAGAAGTCAATTTGCTTTTCAGTTTTTCATCTGTTTTTCATTTTGTTTTGCTTTGCCCATAGCAAATATCGGAGCTGAAGAAGGAGAACTTCAGCCTCAAGTTGAGGATTTACTTCATGGAGGAAAGGATCGAGCAGAACTTTGACGACGACACCAAGACAGTAAGAACGACCTTGTGATAACTTGCGTTTCATAGCAGGTTTCATTCTGAAGATGTGTACAGCTAGCCATGTTAGTCTAACTAATGGAATGAAATTAATACAAAAAAAGAAAACTGTTGCAAACTGCTCACTGACTAAAATGACCTGCAATGCAGAAATCTCAAAAGTTAGAGGTCCTGATGTTGCGATCCTAGCAGGACCTTTCTCAAAGGCAGAGCCTGCCTTTGAGAAAGGTTCCTGCTAGGATCGAAACGTCAGGGGAGAGAGTGGATAAACACCGAGCTATTGGAAAGAGTGTATAATCGTCTGTAGCACCAGCTACTTGCTATCATTCATTAGGTGTACCGCTATTTACCCCCTATCCCTAAAGCATGACATTCACTGGATACACTGCCCTGTTCATGAGAGAAAAAAGTCATGTCTCTACCACCAAAGGATTTGGTCTCTTATTTGCAGAATATTGAGCTGAGAGTGGAGACTGAGAGCCTGAAGAAAGACCTGATGGAGAAGCAGCAGCTCCTTGTGAAAGCCTCGTAAGATCTCCTCGTATCAAATCTAAGCGATATATACGAACATTTTGCAAGCTGCTCCCTGACTACAAATGCTCAGAATGCAAATCTCAGAAAAAGGAGAGGACCTGGCATTGTTATCCTTGCAGGATCTTTCTCAAAGGCAGGATCATTCCGCTTCGAGAAAGGTTCTGCTAGGATCGAAAAGGGTCAAACCCTCTTCATTTTGGAGTGATCAAATCTTGTGAAAAAAAACCCTCGCAAATAACTACTGATTTGATGCCAGTGAGAATCATATTCAATGGCCCAATGTGAAACTCGTTCATGAGGATGCCCTATCCTGTTTCCTTTTCATCAGCAATGCTGTGGAGAGCCTGGCTCACGAGAAAGACATGCTGACGGACAGACTGAGACAGGAGAACAACCAGGCACTGAAACACCAGCGAGAACGCTTGGAACAAGACCTGCGCCAAGCCAGACAGGTAGACTTGGGAGTTTTCACCTCGTGGGGTCTTATCTTACTAAACCTTAAAGGCAGAATGAAGAGGACAAAAACAGATAGGAAGAAGTGGGAGAGTCAATAGGACATAGATGACAGAAATAGAGTCAACGTCCTATTCACATGTGCGTTTGTCATTCTGCTTTTGAGAAAGGTCCCGCTAGGATCAGAATGTGAGGCCCTCTACGGGGAAAGAGAGGGACAGAGGGTGAGAGAGAGTTTGAGAAAGACATTCAGAGGGAGTGAGTAGAGTTAGAAAGACAGACAGAGGTTGAGAGAACAAGAGAGGGAGAGAGGTAGAGAGGAAGAGGGAGAGAGGAGAGAGCTAGAGGGACAGAAAGAGGGAAAGAGAGTTAGAAAGACAGGAGAGAGGGGTAGGGTGAGAGAGAAAGAGTGAGAGAGAAGGAGAGAGAGAGGGAGAGGGGAGAAAAAGAAAGAGAGAGGAGAGAGTTAGATAGACAGAGGTAGAGAGAAGGAGAGAGAGAGAGGAGGGTGAGGGAGAAACCAAAGTATATGTTTCTTTTGGGACTGTTTTAGAAGAAGGCAATTGATCATCAGGACTATTGCCTTCTACCTGTGTGGTTATAAGTTGGCACATCTGTTTAACGGTGTCTGACCGTGGGCCTTGTGGCTTTTCTTTCCTTCCAGGAGTGTGAGTCAGTGAAGCGAGCCAACGAAATCCTTCAGAAGCGGCTCGCTGATGCCCCTCCCCTCCCAGCCCAAGAAGACAACAGCCAGCAAATGAACGAGATGAAGGCAGCCCACCAAGAGGCCGTGGCTGAGAAAGACAGGTTGGTGAAGCTAGCTCTTGTACTGAAGGCTAAGCCAGAGTTGGTTTTTGATGATTAGTTTCAGTCTGTGAAGCCAGTATTGGTCAAAGCCAGTCTCAAATGTGTTCCGATGGACAATTGCTTAAAGGCAGGTAGGTGAAGCTAGCACTTATTCCGAAGGCTCAACCTGAGTTGGGTTTCAATGATTAGTTTCAGTCTGTGAAGCCAGTATTGGTCAAAGCCAGTCTCAAATGTGTTCCAAGGGGCAATTACCCCAAGACGGCTATTTCAGGACTATTGGAAAAACAAACTTTTGGCCTAGCATTCATTCTGATAGCTATTTGTTGTTAGTGATGTCAGCGTTAGTCGAAGCCAGTTATAAGTGCATATCAACACTTGATTGGTTGAGGGTGTTGTCCGAGTGTAGAAGTCAACAGTCGTTGCTAACTGCTGAGATTCCAGCTAATGTCAGCCGCGATTCACAATCACGGGTCAGTCAATAACTGTGGCCCCCTGTGCTTTGTGTTCAGATGCATTGATGACCTGAAGTCAGCGGTGGAAATGAAGGACGCGACAATTTCGCAGCTGGAATCTGAGAAGCAGTACGCCGTAGACGAGAAGACGGAACCGCTGCAGCAACAACTGCAGCAGCTGCAGCACACGCTGGACAACCGCAACGCTCAACTCCAGGTACAGGCGAGCCGTCCCTTCAGGAACCCGAGTTTATGGGGGCAAGGGGCTCTCGTATTAGAAGTAAACTGGGCAGTTTGATTAGTAAAGGAAAGGCTGTGGTGACACCATGTAAGATGTGGGATGATCAGCAGGATGAGGAGAGTGAGGAGGAGGAGGATAAGGAGGAGGATGAGGATGGAAAGATGTTCATGAAGCTGAGGATGAGGATGATAATGAGAATGATCATGATAAGAAAGATAAAGATGAGGAAGACAAGAGAAATGAGTTGGAGGATAAGGAGGATAAAGAGGATTTCGGAGGATAAGAAGGATGAGGAGGATGAAGATGGGGAGAATAAGAAGGATGAGGAGGATGAAGATGGGAAGGATAAAGAGGATTTAGCAGGATAAGGAGGATGATGGTAAGAAGGATGAGGAAGATGAAGATGAGGAGGATGAAGAGGATGAGTAGGATGTGAAGCATAAGGAGGAGGAAGTTTTAGGAGGATGAGGAAGAAGAGTGACTAGTGTGAGGATGGTGAGGACGATGGTGAAGACAATCATCAATATTCCCTCAGAGTGATAAGATTCACACATGCTTCAATGCTTGATCCTAGGCGGTGAAGGAGGACCTTGACAAGGAGAAAGGGGACGGCCGAGACCGGGACAGGCAGTACGAGGTAAGACTTCATTTCATCGTGGCCTAGCGGCAATGCAGTCTTTTCTGGCCACTGGCAAGAACATTTCCTCAGCACTGTTCACTGCAACACTCCTTGGTAGAATTTCTATCGTGTCCACACTGATGGAGGGAGGTCTTTTGGGGGAGACTTTGATGTAGGAAAGAGCGTCATGTTATTTTGTTGCCGTCTGCAAAGGTGAAGCGGGGCAAGTCAGTTATTCGTTCTCGTTCGTTGTGCTTTCTTCTCGCTCCAGGAAGCGTTCAAAGAGCAGGAACGTCGTCTGAAAGACCTGGAGGCGGCCTCGGAGGACATGCAGACAGACCTGAAGAACAAAGACAAAGAGATCAAGGTAAGCGATGTCTATAGGCATGACGACCATGTCACCACGGCAATAATGCTATCATTGTCTTGCACATATGACTCCCTCTTATCTTTTACAGTTTATAGGTGGAAAAAAATGCATTGAATTTGGTTTTTATACAATTATCCATCATGAAAAGTTCAACAAAGAAATGATTCAATCCTTTCTCAATCAGGATTACTTGACGTTTCAATCGTAGCAGGACCTTTCTCAATTTGGAGGGCCTGATGTGTTGATCCATGGTCCTGCTAGGACCATCATGTCAGGCACTTTTGAGAATTGTAGAACTTTGGTCATTTAATCTGTAAGCAGTTTGCAGCATGCAAGTTGTAGTATTTGACAGAAGCTAGAACGTCACTATCCTGTTCATGAATAGATCTAACTTTCCTCTCCACCCCTCCCCTCCCTTTCCCTCCCCATCCCTCCCTCCCCTGCCCTCCCCTCCCCTGCCCTCCCCTCCCCTCCCCTCCCCTCCCCTCCCCTCCCCTCCCCTCCCCTCCCCTCTCCTCCCCTCCCCTGCCCTCCTCCCCTCCCCTCCCCTCCCCTTTCCTCCCCTCCCCCCTCCCCTCCCCTCCCCTCCCCTCCCCTCCCCTCCCCTCCCCTCCCCTCCCCTCCCTTGCCCTCCCTTGCCCTCCCTGCCCTCCCTTCCCTCCCTTCCCTCCCTTCCCTCCCTTCCCTTCCCTTCCCTTCACTTCCCTTCCCTTCCCTTCCCTTCCCTTCCCTTCCCTTCCCTTCCCTTCCCTTCCCTTCCCTTCCCTTCCCTTCCCTTCCCTTCCCTTCCCTTCCCTTCCCTTCCCTTCCCTTCCCTTCCCTTCCCTTCCCTTCCCTTCCCTTCCCTTCCCTTCCCTTCCCTTCCCTTCCCTTCCCTTCCCTTCCCTTCCCTTCCCTTCCCTTCCCTTCCCTTCTCTTCCCTTCCCTTCCCTTCCCTTCCCTTCCCTTCCCTTCCCTTCCCTTCCCTTCCCTTCCCTTCCCTTCCCTTCCCTTCCCTTCCCTTCCCTTCCCTTCCCTTCTCCCCTCCCCTCCCCTCCCCTCCCTCCCCCTCCCTCCCCCTCCATTCCCTTCCCTCCCTTCCCTTCCCCTCACCTCTCACCCCCTATCCTCTCCTTGCAGGAATTCAACAATGCCCTCAGGAAAGCCAAGCAGGAGAAGAAGGTGAGATCTGCAAAGTGGGAAGTTACAATGGGCCTCCTTCACGTGCCATCATTTGGGCACAGTGCTCAGGTCAACAAGTATGTCCACTCGCATGCTGATCCCTGTCTGCACGTACTGAGGTGTCTTTCGTGGCTTTACCATAGGTTTGCGCGCAAACACGGTGGTGTAATGAAGTCAATTGATAACGGCGGCCATTGAAATACAATGGGTGCCTGTAAATGAATGCCACAGAATCTGGTTGAAGCCCTTGTGCTGGGTGAATATATCCCACAATCCGACAATCCGCTTTCTTCCGAGAGGAATCACAGTTCCTATCCTCCGCTCTTATGAGCTTTTTAAAGATCAGTTTTGAAAAGTGTTCAAGGTAATTTGACTAGACCGGGACTTGAATCCAAGATCTGTGGCTTTGATATGCCAGTGCTCTTGGCTATCAGCGCAGTGTGACAGACTGACTGTAGCCCTTCACTGTCATTGGGTCTTGGCCTCAGGGGCTTTGTCAAGGCTGAAGCTCTTTAATAGAACTTGCTTCAAGGTTTTTGTGGGGGGATTGTCTTTGGCCCGCAGGATCTGGAGCAGGAGATTGTGAGCAAGGACCTGGAGAAGAAGGCCCAGGAGAGCAACACGATGAAGAGGGACAAAGCCATCCAGGGTCTCGTCGAGGACATCAGGGCCAAGGACAAAGAGGTGACCAACCTTCACATCAGTCAAACAGAAAACAAGTCCCTAACAATTAAGAGGGCCTGACTTTGTAGTCCAGGGAGGACCTTTCTCAGAGCTCCTTGATCCCAGCAGGACCTTTCTCAGAGCCCCTTGATTCCAGCAGGACCTTTCTCAGAGCCCCTTGATCCCAGCAGGACCTTTCTCAGAGCCCCTTGATCCCAGCAGGACCTCTCTCAGAGCTCCTTGATCCCAAGCAGGACCTCTCTCAGAGCTCCTTGATCCCAAGCAGGACCTTTCTCAGAGCTCCTTGATCCTAGCTGGACCTTTCTCAGATCCCCTTGATTCCAGCAGGACCTTTCTCAGAGCTCCTTGATCCCAGCAGGACCTCTCTCAGAGCTCCTTGATCCCAGCAGGAGCTTTCTCAGAGCCCCTTGATCCCAGCAGGAGCTTTCTCAGAGCTCATCTCCACATCACTTGTTCTTCTGGTTTTTTTTTCAAACCACACATACTCACAAAAGAGGCATTGCATGGTGTTACCACAAACCTATCACTTATTCTGCTACTCTTACCATGAAAACCTTCAAATCTCAGCAGGGTGTGTATACAGTCTTAATGTTTGGCCACTCAGTGAACCTCTGCAACTTGCCGCCACTCAATTCTTCTCAGATTCGCCTACTGTGCGACCAAGCGGACGAGCGTGAGAGCGCCCTCACCCAGGCCCGAGAAGCCCTACACAAAGTGCAGCGGAACAAGTACGAGGTACGGTTGCCCTGGGCCCGTGAAACAAGGAGTGTCCGATTGTCCTCCGTCATAAAATGTACCCAACCTTCTGTGCCTACTTTCTCCAAGTAGTTCAGTTGTGTACAAGGTTGTACAATGCCTATCTGCCTATGGGACTTCCGATTTCTGTCGATTTCTGTCACAACCAGTGAATTCAAGCTTGTTCTTGAATAAGGACAAGCTTGTTTGTTGTCGTGATTGCTCAGCAGTTGTCATGTGCTGTTTACCCGGCCAAATCCCCGGTCACTGAGTTGCGCTGAGCTGGAGAATGTGAACTGAAGTGATCGAGGCCGTGTTCAAATCCTTGGGCTACGGCCGGAACTATAAACACATAGGTCTATGGGTCTTGGTCGTTGCTGGTCTCTGGAAAAGGGCCCTAGGTGCCTAGGAGAGAAAGTTGAGCCTGTGCTCTTTGCCAAAGTGCATTATGCATGCAAGGTTTACGTGTGGGAGTTGGTTATTTTCCTGGGCAGGGCATGGAGCAGTACCAAGCCACCGTGGGTGACATGGAGGGAAAGCTGGCCGAGCAGAAAGGGCAACTCCACAGTAAACAACTGGAGGTTGAGGTAAGACCACTTCAACTTCAGGGTGGACTAATGAGAAAAAAACCCACCTTAATAATAGCATGTTATACCAATAGTAGGCACCCTTTACAGGCAATATCTCTTTTGTGATGAGATGAAATAAAAGCCGGATAACTCTGATTTTGAACATGAAATTAGGATAGAAAAAATCAAGGAGACCTTAACCTCTGACTTCATTGTGGACTCTTTTGGCCAAGCAGCGTCTGCAGAAAACGCTGGCACGGAAGCAGCAGGAGTTGGACAGACAGCGGCAGGACGGGAACGAGGCTGAGCAGCATCTGAACGACCTGCTGGAGCAGAGGGAGCTGACCATCAAGGTGGGCCCAGCTAGGACAGCGGGTGGTCCGACCTGAAAATTATTCCTTCCAAATGTTCTCAGAAAGAGGACATTTTTTTTTCCGTGAAAGTGGACGAGCTGGGCCTACTGCTTGCACACATGGACAGTCCCTCACACGGATCTGGAGCTTATTTTCCCAAATTCTTTGAGTAATTCATCTATATCATGGAGCAACCCCTCCCATTTGGATCCGACCGACACAGAACATTCTGCATAGAACGCGACATGGTGGATTTTGCTTTATCTAGAATTTGAACGACATTTTTTTATTTTTTTTTATTTGACCCTCCTCTCCGCCCAACTCCACCCCCGTCTTTCTTAACCATTGACAGGAGTTGAAAGGTCAACTGCAAGATGCCAAGCTCTTGACGGACGAAAAGGTGGATGCGATTGAACACCACTACCAGGTAAGTCTTTACGGCAGATATACACAGGAGTACTGAGGGATATCTCAGCTCTAACCATTATGCTCATGGGATTTGACCCTTGACAAGTGGTATAAGCCTTCTCTAAACCAGCCGAGGTCATATAGCTGCGGCTAAACATATTATAGGTCATATCTTTACTTATTTGTTTTCTAGAATTCGTCGTAACTGGATTAATTTTATTTACTCGGAATATAACTCTTGAGTGACCATATCAGTGCGGTAGACTGTCTAGGGTTAAGAAAAATATTCTTGAGAGAAGGATGAGGCTTGCTAAACATTGGCTAAGGCATCGTGAGATCGCTGCATGCCCCACACTCATTCTTTAGCTGCCATCTCAAAGGGGGTGGAGGTGTTGTCAGAAGATGTGGTAGTCCCAGGATGACCTTTGCTCGAAAGAGACACAACTGGAGTTGAGGATAGACAGGCTTTGCGCGGAGAGTACACATTCAATTCTGAGAAGGCGTTGGCTGCTAACTGCTACTTGAAACAGCAGCAGTAGTGTTTGTACGAAATGAAGCCCACGTGAGGAGATTTCACTCGGTGTACGGTTTATCGTAGTAGATGTTGGGGTTATCAAGGGGATAGCGGTACGACCAACCTAGCCGGTCATTCTAAATGGGGGTTGGTCATTCTCAGGGCCTACTGGACGACTCGCAGCAGCAGCTGCAGAACAAGGACAAGAACATCCAGCGGCTGACCAAGGGTCTCCAGGACAAGGATCGACTGGTCCAGGTGGGTCAGGCCTGCCCCTCTAACACTCTCCCCCACTCCCTCCCCCCCTCAAAAAAGAAATTTCCTTCCTCCGCTGCTAACCAATGGAAATCTTTGCTGCCTCTTCTTACAACTGCACGAAGTGGTTGCTGAGCCATTCAAAGCAAGTGAACTCTTATGTTAAGCACAGATGTGTTGTTCTGGCCTTAAATTCCCCATGAACTAACAGCTCATTATTTGGGTTGGGCCAATTTTGCCTTGCCCATAAAAGCAACCCTCCAGTGACATTTGCATTAACATTTGCATATTTTTTTTCTAAAACTATTCAGGGAGTGCGAAACGCACCCCTATTTGACTGCTTATACTAATCACCCCCCCCTCAAATATTACGCCCAACCTTTGAGCAACTTTGGCAAATTGCATTAACATCTTTGTTTACCTCACAGTGCAAGGGGTGCAAAATGCACCCCCTATACTACTAATCCCAATCCCTATATTTGAATGAGTCCTGAATGAAGCCCTTAAACTATTGGCATGATTGCATGAGTCTAACCTCCCCATTGCCGGTGTGCACATTGACATGCAGGAGTACATGGAGCTTTCCCGCGACGCTAACAAACCAACTCATGTAAGTGCCCCCTGTGTTTTCACGCAAGCAACTGCACAACTTATGTATCATGAAGTTATTTCTTGATTTATTTCCTTGTTTCTCGTCTGAGAATGAGGCCATTAGCGTCTTTCCTCCTCCACACTCCTCTGTCTTGGGCTGCTACCTCAGCCTCTGACCAGGCAGCCAAGTCAGTTCCTTTCTTTTTTCAACTATTCTTTCACCAAGACAAGGCAGGGTAGGACAGGACAGGACAAGACAGCACAGGTCAGGACATGGCAGTGCAGAGCAGGGCAGGACAAGGCAGGACAGGACAGGATAGGACAAGACAGCACAGGACAGGACAGGACAGGACAGGACAGGACAAGGCAGAACAGGACAAGAGAATACAGAACAGGACAGGACATGGCAGTGCAGAGCAGGACAGGACAAGGCAGGACAAGACAGGACAGGACAGGACAGGACAAGGCAGGACAGGAAAGGACAGGACAGGACAGGACAAGTCAGAACAGGACAGGGCAGGACAGGACAGGACAGGACAAGGCAGAACAGCACAGCACAGGACAGGACAGGACAGGACAGGACAGGACAAGACAGGACAGGACAAGACAGAACAGCACAGGACAGGACATGACAGGACAGGACAACACAGGACAGGACAGGACAACACAGGACAGGACAACACAGGACAGGACAGGACAACACAGGACAGGACAAGACAGCACGGAACAGGACAGGACCAGACATTTTGATTCTACCAGGACCTTTCTCAATGGCAAAGGCTTTGCCTTTGAGAAAGGCCCTTCTAGGATCGAAATGTCAGGCCCTCTAACTTTTGAGACTTTTAAGACCATACGACTTTACGACTATTCAAATCGATTCAAGATTGATGTTCAGGATTGTCATTGCATTTCAATTCTTTTTCTCTAGGATGACAATGGAGGCAACAGTGCCTTGATACAGACTCTCAGGGAGAGAGTCAAGCAACGCGACAAAGCAGTGGAGGTATGCCCGGAAATCTTCCATAAGAAAGCCCCTCATTAAACAATCAATAAAAGCACGAGCTTACTTTTGCGCAAACAAATGAAAGGAAAACCAACTGGGAAGTTTTAAACCATTTCTGCAAAGGAAATTTGACTGTGACTGAATGTACTGAATGTTTTCAAAGAAGGCATTCACTTCAATCTAGAATGACATAATAAGTCAGTAAGCAGTTTGCAACATGTTTCCATGTAACTGTTGTCCTTCAGTCCGGAAATTGGTCACTTTGCAAGATGGTGTAACCTCCCTTTGAAGGTGGTCAATGGCAAGGTGCTGGCAAGGCGTAAACCAGTTGCTGTGGCCTTGCAGAATTGACCTCGGCCCGCCCCGACCCTGTCTTTGGCATTGCACTCCCACAAGGCTCTGCTCTCTGACCCCTTGACCTCCACACAGGAAGCCGTGGAGGAGAAGCTGCAGGCGGCAGAGGCCAAGGAGAGGGAGGTCCGTCAGCTGAGGGCCTCGCTGCGAGAGAGAGAACGGAGTCTCGAGAGGGCACACAACGACCACCTCGCCAACCAGGACAGGATCAATGTGAGATTGCGCGCAATTCAGCAGGCAGTCGGGCAAAGCACCGAGCGCTCTGTGCTCATCGTTTCGAGTGGGGCA
The DNA here is from genome assembly GCA_949987565.1 of Luidia sarsii. Lineage (NCBI taxonomy): Eukaryota > Metazoa > Echinodermata > Asteroidea > Paxillosida > Luidiidae > Luidia > Luidia sarsii. The sequence continues at coordinate 5,097,256 of OX465111.1, forward strand.
AACCCTCATTGAACCACATTCTCCTCCTTATATCTATGATGCAATGTGGTACCCGCTGCTTTGCATTATTCAAATCTGCCACACGACCCGGACCAGCTCAGTTGTCAAGTGGAAAAACTCCTTCACTAAATGATTATGAAGCATATATTTTGGCAGTGGATCAACAGGTTTAGGGATAGGTCTGCAGGAAAAAACCATAAATTTTCAAAACCTTTTTACACAACCAATTGAGTTTCTGTTGCATGATCATGTGATGACATCACAAATTTGCTCATGAATATTAAAATTCACATTAGCATAAAAAACTGGATTGTTAGCAACATTGCAGAACAGTTCTATAGCATGAATCTAAGTAATATATTTCCATTGCACAGACCCTTTAATAGTGTGAATATCATTTCAAATGAGGACAAAACGGGGACACTGAGGAGTTGGCAGAACGGTCCATCAATTGTTCCTAGGGTTACATCCCGGAGCAGAAACAAAATCACAGCCGAAGTTGAAGCAGCAAACCCGACCTGGGGGACAGCAGAAAATGAAAGTCAAGGATAGACAGGAATGGAGGAATCTTGATTGCTGCCTTATGTCCCAGTGAGGATGGAGAGGGCTATACTAGTCAAACAAATCAAGGAAAAACTGACTGGGAACTTCTGCAAAAAATAGCAAAGAATGCTTTGACTGGACTGATAATTGAACACGATACCTTTTGGTTTTGCATACCAGCACTCCTCCCATCTGTCCTGTCCTGAGCTGTCCTGCCCTTAGATCGCGGCCTTCCCAAATAGGCCGTTTTCTAAATAAAGGCTTAGGCTCTGGCTTAGGCTTCAGTCATATTTTATCATACTCGTTATAATATCACAGGCATCTAAAAACAAGCGTTTGGCCCCAGTTTCTTGGGGAATACCCTGTATATAGGCCCTAGCTATCAAGCCAACAAACCTTGAAATTCGGAAACAAAGCACAACCTGGATTTTCCGGTCGAGTCAGACGGAGACGAAGCCTTAGCCCGAGCCTAGGCCCTCATTTTGAAAACGGCCAAAGTCCGCTAGTCTTTGCCAGGGTGAGGGCGCCAGTCAGAAGCAATTCAACCATTAACTGGCATTCACCAACTTGAGTCCATTTGTTGCAGCAACTGCACAGCCAAGTCAAGGAGCAGGAGGCCAAGGGCAGGCAGCTGCAGGAGGCACTGGATGCACACAGCCAGGCAGAGAAGGTAAAACAAAAAATAACTCAGTACAGAAACAGGCTTTGATTTAAAGCCCCTACACAACATTGGTAAGATCAAAAAACAGAAATTTTCACAGATTTATATGAAACTTTAATATACAGTTTGAAGATGGTTATAGTAGAAACCTCTCACTGAAATATTTCTGCCTAAAATGTTGTATTTTGGGAGAAATGAGTAAAAGAAATAGTTTACGTCTCACCGAGATCTAAACTTTTTTGCGGAACAGTACGGAGTTGAATACTGCATTTTCACGAAACAAATGAAGTGGTTTTCACGATTTTCTCGAGACTCGGTTGGCGGATTGAGCTGAAATTTTCACAGGTGTGCTATTTCATGCATATGTTGGATCAGACAACGTATGGATGCTATTCTTTGACCTTGACCAATGTTGTGTAGGGGCTTTAACTCGGGCTAAAGGACAGCTGTGTGGGGAGTCCTCTCACTCATTCCATTCATTCGTTCGTTGGTTCATTTGTTCTTTTTGTTTGTTCGTCAATGCAGACTGGGGCCTTGAATATGCTCACGCTCTTTGCATAGCTGCCCACCATTCCTATTTTGAAGGAATCATTCCTCTTTTTGGTTAAATTCAAGCTCTTAACAACAGATTCACATGTATTCCTATGTACATGTAGTTTGCTCTGTCATTACCGGTATTTTTTTTCATTGCTTTTCTACTCGGTCCTCAAAGTTGTTTCTCCTCTTACATCCCCAGGATGCCGACGGGAATCGCCGTCGCTCCCTGGCGGAGAGGGACAGCATCATCCAGAGCCTGCAGCGGTCTCTGGCGGCCAAGGAGAAGGCCCTGGCAGAGCTGCAGGAGGCCCGGCGGGCCCAGAGCGGCGACGCTGCCAGGGAGAGAGACGAGGTCATCGAGCAGCTCAAGACGCGACTACGAGACAAGGACAAGATGATAGAGGTACACAGAGATCTCAAGGAGGGATTGTGTGGCTTCCCTCTTTACCAGTTATCGAAGAGCAATTCCATCCTAGACCTCTCCCAGATGCAGAATACTCTCCTGCCATTCTGCCCACCTTTCTCAAATCTCATGTCTCACTAATCCCTACCCTACTCCTTGCCCTTCCCTTTGATCTCTCCCTACCAGCTTTACTCTCTGTCCTTTGTTTCTCATCCATGTCCTATTCACTCTCTTCCCCCTTCCTTCATGTACATGTATCTGTTTTGTCATTGTCACTCTGCCTTTGAGAAAGGTCCTGCTAGGATCGAAACGTCAGGCCGACTAAATTTTGAAATATCATGTCTGATTAATCTTGGTCTTGCTCTCCTCTCTGTATCTGAAAATGCAATTTAAACTAATTTGATAGTTTAGTCTTTGTTATGCCATTCCAATTTAGCTTTTTGGCTGGGATAGCGGGTTCCAAAAAAACAGAATAAGATTTGAAGGTTTGCACGGTGGAAGTTCAATGTGGAAAGTTTGCGGTTGCACCATGTACCGTAATTTATTTCTTATGAGTGTTACTTTGAAAAGAGCCACTATCATTGTTTTGGGTTGTGTGAGCTCTGCTTGTCTTCTCCTGTCGTCATAAATGAACATCAGTTATAATAATGATAACAAAAAGGCCGCAAGTCACTGCTTTTGAGGCTCATTATTTGGGATGTCTGTCCGTCGACTTGCAGGAGGTGCTGGCGGAGAGATCGCAGGCAGTGCTGGCCAATGAGAAGGCGTCGACAGACCTCCTGGACACCATCAGGGACAAGGATAACCAGATCAAGGTGAGCCCTCATGGCAAGAATCAACCACTGTGCGCCCAGGAAACCCGGGCATGATGTCTCTTTCCAAGGCAAGGCAAGGGATGAAGAGAAGAGTACTAGAGACCCCTTCTGATCGTGAACAGGATGGTGAAAACTTAACTTCATCTTCAACTTCAAATGCCCCAACTGTGCAATAAAATGATACCACGAATGTTGCATACTGATTCTATGTAGGGCCTGATGTTTCAATCCTGTAGGGCCTTCCTCAAAGGCAATTTGGTCATTTAAAGTCAGTGAAAGCAGTTTGCAATTCAGATAAAGCAATTTTTTGACTTAGAGTGGTACTTAGACCAAAACTGACCAAAGGTTTGAAACGTCAGTCCCTCTACATTTTATTCTGGAGAATGTTTTTGGATGGCAATCGTGTCGTGTTTTCTCAGGAGCTCCACGAGAGGCAGAATCGGCTGACGGCCAACAAGAACAACGTCATCAAGGAGCTGCAGAAGGAACTGAACGACAAGGAGTACAGCGTGCAGGTGGGTCACACCAGTCGAGATAAGAAATGCCAGACACTGTTTTCACACTACTCGTAGCACCTTGTTTAAGTCAGGGAGATATTGAAATTAAGACATAAAATTATGGAGGGCGTATCGTTTCGATCCTTCATGTAGCAAGCAACAATACTCAAAGGAAGACTGTTTGAGAGATGGAAGGATTCAGCTGGGTAGATTCGTGCAGGCTCTTTCTGCATTTTAGAGAGGCCCTTCTAGGAGTTACCGGCTCTTTTCAGAGCCATACTCCTTCTCTTATCAATATACATTGTGTCACCACCAAACCTACTTGGTATTTCCACCATGCAAACTGTCAAATCTTATCTAGGTCCTACTGGGGTCAAAATGTCAGGCCCTATAGATTTGCATTCTTAAGTCCTTTCAGTCAGCATGCAGCTTGCAAGAGTTGTTGTAAATACCAGTAACTGTAAGTAATATGAAAATGTTGCAGAACTTCTGTGGGGCCAAGGTTTGGAGCCTTGCATGTGTTCTTGCAACTGTTGAATCTTTCGTCAAATGACTGAAGGAAAAAAGTGACTAGAGGCTTTTGAACAAGTTGAAAAATGGTAAAGAAAACTTTGACTGGGCCGGGATTTGAACCCGAGACTGCTGGTTTTGCATACCGGTGCTCTTACCATCTGAGCTATCCAGCCCTTAGATGGTGGCCTTAAATTCCTAAAAGTCAACTACCTTTTGCCAGGACAGGGGCACCAGTCAGAAGCATTCAACCATTAACTGCCATGTATTTCCAGGTATCATGCCCCTACTTTCATTCAGATGCAAACAACATATTGTTGCAAACCTGCCAGTTTTCGTTGTATTTAAAAACAAATTGTTGAACCTTTCCTCGCAGGCAGCTGAGGACACACTTTGTCGCGCTGAGCAGGAGCAGGCAATGCTGCTGAACAAGATGAGGGCTGCCCTAGCAGACAAAGACAAAACCATCCAGGTAGGATAAGCCATAGCCATAGACATAGACATAGACATAGCCCTAGCCCTAGCACTAGCCATAGCCATAGCACTAGCCATAGCCATAGCCATTTGGAAGGGGATTAACAAAGGGGGGGGGATATTATAAGCAAACAAATCAAAGAGACAAGTGGGGAGTGAACACAAAAGAAGGTTTATTAGTAAACATGCAAAACTCTGCCTTTTGAGGAAGTTCCTGCTAATATTGAAATGTCAGGCCCTCTACATTTATGAGATTTGCTTCTGACAGAGAGCATCGCTGCGGTGATCAAGCCATTCCAAGTGACCTAACGGGTGATTCCACTTTTTTCCTTCATTTTTTTTTTTACAGAAACTCATCGACAGCGGCCGGGAGAAGGACCGTCTGTTCCAGGAACTGCAGCAGTCGGCGGCCAGACAGACGCCCAGCCCGACAGCTGTAGCTGAACTCGCCGGCCTGCGGGACAAGATGAACGACCTGAAGCGGGAACTGCGAGAGAAAGATGGTACGTAATGGTCGTCATAACTTCCCCCCAAAAATTGATGAGTGATAATGAGTGTGGCTGTGAGAATGAGTGTGGCTGTGAGAATGAGTGTGGCTGTGAGAATGAGTGCAACTGTGAGAATGAGTGTGGATGTGAGAATGAGTGTGGCTGTGAGAATGAGTGTGGCTGTGAGAATGAGTGCAACTGTGAGAATGAGTGTGGCTGTGAGAATGAGTGTGGCTGTGAGAATGAGTGTGGCTGTGAGAATGAGTGTGGCTGTGAGAATGAGTGTGGCTGTGAGAATGAGTGCGGCTGTGAGAATGAGTGTGGCTGTGAGAATGAGTGTGGTTGTGAGAATGAGTGTGGCTGTGAGAATGAGTGTGGCTGTGAGAATGAGTGTGGCTGTGAGAATGAGTTGACAGAGTCATTAAGACCCTTTTACTTTTCAAGATTTTGATATTGTGTATGTTTTTTTTCTTTCATTTCTGCTATGTTATACAGCTACCCTAAGGGATTTGCAGGGTGAGCAGCCTGATGATGGTTTTGTTGAGTCACTGCGCACGGAGCTGGACAACAAGAATAAACTACTAGCAAAGGCAAAGTGAGTGTCTGGATTCTAAGGCTATGGCTTGAAATTGCGCACAACACAATGGGAATAGGTACCAGCCATTGGCTAGCCACTGGGTTGTACCTAGCTCTCATAGCCTCATGCATAGTTTCAAGCCATAAATGTAGCCAATAAGCTATATATTATGGAAGCCTTATGCAATAGACTCATGTGTAGTTTGAAGCTGTAGCCATAAGCTGTATATTATGGATGCCTTAGGCAATAGACTGTGTATTTTGAAGCCACAGTCACTAAGATATATATTATGGAAGCCTTAGGTAATAGACTCATGTGTAGTTTGAAGCCGCAGGAAATTGACGTGGATACATTTTGAAGCTACCGGTAGGATCCAAACATCAGGCCCTCTAAATTTATGAGAGTTGCTCTTTCGTCATTTCGATCAGTGAGCAGTTTGCAACATGTTTTGTAAAAAATGGGGAGGGCCTTAACATTAAGATCCTAGCAGGACCTGGCAGAAATCTTGGTCAATAGTGGTGCCCGGATTTGGAGGTCCCAGGGCCAAGTGGTTGTGAAATCCAGCCAGGGCCCTCTTCATTTCCAAGAGGAACTTCTCTCTTCCCTTTCCGTTTCAGGAACACCATTGACTCTCTGCAGAAGGAGCTGCAAGCGGAAAAACAAAACAAGCAGGAAGTGGTAGGTGATCCTAGCCTGACCAAATAGTGAACATTGTTGAATAATGCAGTGGCAGAATGTGGATATTCATGATAAAGTATGAACGTGGATATTCTTGATTGAGTATGTATATGAATATTCATGGTCGAGTATAATGTGAATATTCTTGATTGAGTATGTACAGTGTATATGAATATTCATGGTGGGGTATGAATTCGAATATTAATGATTGAGTATGTACATGAATATTCATGATGGGTATGAATGTGAATATTCTTGATTGAGTATGTATATGAATATTTATGGTGGGGTATGAATTTGAATTTGATTGAGTACGTATAGGAATAATCGTGATTAAGTATAACACGGTATATTTGAATATTCATGATTGAATATAAATATGAATATGATTGGGTATGTGTTTGAATGTTCAATTGAGCATGAATATTTATGAATCCAGATGAGCAAGGACCATTTCTATTCAGAGCCACACATACACTTACTCGTAAAAAAATATATTTTCACATAGTGTCACTGCAAACTTCCCTTGACTTGCTACCTCCACCATAAACAGCCTGCAATCTAACCCTCATGCTCTTATCTCTCTCTCCCCCCCCCCCTCCTTCCCCACCTCTTTCTTGGGACCGATCAACAGAGCAAACTGAGGCGTCAGCTGCTGGGACTGGAGAGTGAGGTGCAGGGGAAGCAGGACCACATCGATGCCCTGGTCCACGCCGGCAAGATCAAGGACAACGTCATCAAGGTAGCGGCGACTGGCTATCAGGGAGGGCATTGCCTCAGTGAGGACGGCCGCTGTTACAAGGCCTGGGCAATATACGTAGGGCAAGTCTGGAATCAGGCATCCCAATAATAATAATAATAATAATGGACATTTCTAGAGCGCCAGAATCTGTCTGCAAAGACGCTCAAGGCGCTTAACAACATTATACAGAATCAAAGAAAAGGACAACGTATACCACTAATTAGGAAAACTATGATCGAACAAAAATGTTTTGAGAGAGGATTTGAAATCCGATATGGAGGACATACTATGGACTTCCTGAGAAAGAACATTCCACAGGGTAGGACCAGCATGGGAGAAAGCCCGCTCACCCCATAAATTATGGACGTGTGAGACTGCAAGCAGATAAGTATCTGATGATCTGAGACATCTACCGTGTTTGTAATACTTTAGTATTAAAACTGTTATTATGTTATTATATTGTGGCGCAGCACAAGAGAGGGGGTGAAAAACCAGCAACAATATCTTGTACTGTTCAGCAACAGGCAGCCAATGCAATGAACGAATAATGTTAACATTATCGGATACCTGCAGTACATCAAACGGAACAAATTAAGAATGGTAAAACAAAATAGCACAGTATCAAAAAGACCGACGACAGTTTAGCCTAAGACCGAGGGAGAGACAAGATGGGTCAACCGTGTCTCTGAGTTTGAGATATCTGCTGGTAGGAAACGTCCTTTGTTGGTAATAAATGACTCTTCGCAGTGATTGTTGGAAGTGCTCACCCACAAAGCCTGTTTCTGATTTGACTTCGGGTGTGAGGTGATGTCGCGTTTTATCCATTCCTCCCTCTCTCCTCACAGGAGATTCGCTTGGAGCAGGCCAATGTGCCTGTACGCTCGGCAGTTGTCGGTGGAGAGGATGGCAACAATCAGGTGAGTCACTCTGACCTCCGCCCCAAATTCCCCTGGGTCCCCCAACTTCGTTTTCCTTTCTTTGCCCCAACCCCAGCTTTGAAAACAAACTAAAAGGCCCAAGGCAGAGACAAGCTGAATCAAGCATAATCAAGCAGAATCATGGAGAATCATGGAGAATCATGGAGAATCCAGCAGAAACATGCAGAATCATGGAGAATCATGAAGAATCAAGAAGAATCAAACAGAATCAAGCAGAATCAAGCAGAATCAAGCAGAATCACACAGAAGCAGAATCAAGCAGAATCACACAGAATCGAGCAGAATCACACAGAATCGAGCAGAATCACACAGAATCCAGCAGAATCAAGCAGAATCACATATAATTAAGCAGAATCAGCATGATTTTTCAAAATTCCCCAAAACCGAGAAAGCGCTTCCAACCCGTCTCTCCACATATTGCCTAAAATCTCACACATCCATTTGGCTGTCCACACACACTGCCTGAAATCTTCTTACACTCCTCACACTGTGTGTCTCATTGCTGCCCCCTCCCCCCCCCCATGTAGCTGCAGCAGATTCTGCAGGACCAGATGCGCGAGCTAGGCCGGCTGAGCGACACCCTGCGGGCCGAGCGCCAACTCTACGTCAACATCACCCAGAGCGGCGGCGGCGGTGACAGGGACAGGGACAGGGACAGGGACAGGGACGGCAGCCCCCGATCCTCCCACGCCTCGGCCGGCGACAGTCTGTCCATTGAGCTGGCTGCGGTCCAGGCCCTGCGCAGGCAGCTGGAGGACGGGATACGCCGCAACGACGCCATCAGGCAGAGACTGGAGACACAGCTGAGCCAGCCCGACCAGGCCGGTGAGTCACAAAGTGAGATAGAGCGGGCTTTGGATCTCCACCGACTCAGGTCGGCAGTCAATGTCACCAAAGCCATCGTAACTTACGCTCAATCGCTGCAAATGATGAACGGTGCACAGAAAGCGTATGGTGTATCACAACTAGCACTAGGTTATCCGTGGTAAGTTGGGTTACGATACATCGTAAGTTGAGTTACGATGCATCGTAAGGCTTTGTGAAATCCAACCCCGGTCCACAGAGCACAGTCCCCGAAGAGGAAAGTTTGCGATGGCAAAATGCCTTTGAGAGTGGTCAATTTGAGGATCGAAACGTCAGACCCTTGACATTTTTATGTTTCGCAATTCGGTAATTTTTAGTCAGCCAACATTTTTGTGTACATTACACTTCAAACTTTTGACGCATTTTGGGGACTCTTAGATATGACTTGATGGATTGCAAGGTGGAAGTACCATGAGCAAGATTGGCTGTGACACCATGTAACATCTCTTTTGAGAAGGAGTGTGTGGCTCTGAAAAGAGCCGGTAACTCAACGTCAATCTTCCTCTTGGTGCTTCCACCATGCAATTCCATCAAGTCATATCTAAGAGTTCCCAAAATGTGTCAAAAGTTTGAAGTGTAATGTCCCCCAAAAATGTTGGCTTACTAAAAATTACCGAATTGCAAAACCTAAAAATGTCAAGGGCCTGACATTTGGATCATCAAAGTAACCTTTCTCACAGGCATTCTACCTTTGAGAAAGGTGCTGCTATCGGTAGGCCTGTAACTGCAGGCTCTCTACATTTTTGGCCCTTGGCCCTATTCCAAGCCCAAACCCAAACCCCAGCCCCAGTCCCAGTCTTTGGCCGAGCCCTAGCCCTTAACCTGGCTCTAACCCTAGCCCTAACCTTAAGCCCTGTCCACTCTTCAGGAAAGATGCGTAAAGACAGCCGTGTTAGTCTAACTGATGATTAGTATAAGGATAACATTCAAATACTAACCAGTTGGGAAGATTGCACAAGCTACACCTACATCAGATGCAAAGAAGGGACAATGCAAGTGCAAGCTCTATAAAGATGGGACCAGTAAACATGAGCCAGGTGTAGCTGGTTCTTGGAATCTGAGTAATCATTGCTGTGAGGACTTTCTTGTTGTCTTCCCTCCAGCCGTTTACCCGGGTGCGGCGTCCGTCCAGTCCCAGGAGATGCAGAGCCTCCGCCACCAGCTGGAGGACAGCAGTCGCTGGAACGCCTCGCTGCAGTCGCGTCTGGACGAGATGCGGCAGCGGGTGGGCGGCGTTGGTCGGGACCCGGACCCCGACCAGGACCAGGGCCAGACCTCGGGCCGCAGTTCTCCGGCCAGCGGCGAGGCCAGGACGGTGGCCGAGCTGCAGCGGGAGTTGGCGCAGCTCAGGCGACAGCTGCTGCTGCGGGGGGCCGAGGAAGAAGAGCAGCAGCAGCAGCAGCAGCGGTTGCGGAGGCAAAGGTCGCTGGAGGAGGTCCCCGACCGCGGTGAGGACGTGGAGAGCCTCCGCAGCATCCCGGGCCAGGAGGAGGATGCCGCTGAGGCGGCGGCTCGCACTAGCGCCCTCCAGCGCCGGAACCGTGAGCTGGAGCAGAAGCTGGCCGAGAGCGAGCAGGCCCGGGCGTCCTGCCAACGGCAGCTGGAGGCGGCTCTCCTGAACCGTGGTGACGGCGGCGAGGAGGAGGACACAGAGGTGGACGGCGGGCCCGTAGTGGCCATCCTGAAGCAGCAACTGGACCAGGCCAAGACGCTGCTGCGGGAGAAGGACGCCCGGCTCCAGCAGCGGGAGCAGCAGAACCAGGCGCTGCGGCACCACCTGGGCATCGGGCCCGACTCCCCCATCCACTCGGGCCGCAGCCTGTTGGCCGGCCTGCACCAGGAAAACGCCCAGCTGCGGCGGGACGGCCAGTCGCTGGCCCGGCAGCTCCAGTCCCACCAGGTCCGGGCCGACCAGCTGCAGCGGGCCAACGAGGACCTGCAGCAGCAGCAGCAGCAGCTGGGGAGTCCGCCGGAGGCCGGCTTCCCCGCCGACGACCAGCTCGTCCCCGTCCTCAAGAACCAGTTGGATCAGGCCAAGGCGCTCATCCAGGAGAAGGATCGGCAGAATCAGAGCCTCAGGCAGATCCTGAGGATGGCACCGGACGCTCCCCTGGATGAGGGCCTGGCATTTATCGAGAAGCTCCAGGCACGGAGCCAGCAGCTGAAGGCCAAGCTGAGCCGGGCCCTGCAGGAGTCGGAGAGCCTGCGGGCTGAGCTGGACTCGGTCAGCGGTGAGCTGGAGCAGCTGAAGCCAACTGCTGCTGCCGGGACTCCCCGCGGCGGCGATGACCAGGAGCTGCGGAGACTGCAGAAGCAGCTGAGCAACGCCCAGAACCTGAACGAGCTGCTGAAGCGGCACATCGACCTGAACACCTCTCAGGAGACGGAGCAGCCTGCCTTCAACCCGGAGCTGATCGTGGACATGGCCCGGGAGATCGAGCGGCTCCAGGAGGAGCTGAGCACGTCCCAGGAGAGGCTCAGCGGTGCCGGCCAGCCAGCCTCAGGCGGTGGCGGCGGCAGTGGGAGTCCCTCCAGGGCCACCTCAGTGGAGGTCGCCGCCCTCGGCGCTCTGCGGCGGGAGCTGGAGCGGGCCCAGGCCGAGCTGGATGAGCTCAGGCGCAAGCACCACGCCTTGCAGGTCAAGCTGCAGGCCACTGAGGGCACCGTCCACCACCAGGCCGGCCGCCTCAACCGCTACCGCCGCCAGATGCACAACGCCGGCCTGGCGCCCCCCTCCACCCCCAAGCGGGTCCGCAGCGACTCCAACCTCTCCCAGCTGGGCCCCTCGCTCCTGACCTCGCCGTCTCCCCGGAGGCTGTCCAGCGCCAGCCTCTGCCTGCTCCTGCCTGAGGAGCCCGTCGTCAGCTCGGCCGCCACCAGTCCCTGTCCCTCGGAGCGGGGCGGCGACGTGTCCCTCCCGGGCGACGTGGGCGAGCTCCGGGAGCAGATTAGCCAGCTCAGGGCCCAGGTGGATCGCTACAAGCGCTTAGTGAAGCATCTGCAGCGTCGGCTGCGTGGTGAAGAGCAGCAGCAGCGATCAAGGAGCCCCGCGATGAGCGAGTGCAGCAGCAGCTCCTCCAGTTGGTACGAGCTGACGGCCAACCAGGACGCCTTCGAGCGCCTGAAGCAGGAGGTGCAGCTCCTGCAGGCGCAGGTCCAGGACAGCGGTGACGCCAACGCCACGCTGGCCGCCGCCAACGACGACCTCCGGCGGCAGCTCCAGGAGGTCACCATCGCCGAGGCCCCGACCCCCCGCGGCCGCAGCATCAGCGACGAGCTGCTGCGGGCCCAGCAGGACGAGGCGGACCAGCTCCGCCGCCAGCTGCAGGAGTCGCAGTCTCTCTGCGCGCTGCTGAAGAGCGTGCTGAACGAGGCGGTCGTCGCCATGGAGGAGGTCGCGGCAAAGCAGGGCGCTCGCGCGGAGAAGGGAGAAGACTCCAGCGGAGGCGACGGCCTGACGCCCAGCAAGATGAGCCACGTCCAGGCCAAGATGCTGAAGACTCAAGACATTGCGGAGAAGCTCAACAGGGCCTTGGAAGGTCAGTCCCTTCAAACCCATTTTGGAAGACTTGGTCACATGCCCATTCAGGCCCTATACTTAATGGGAACAAATTGCCAACAGAAACTTGGGAAACTCATAGTGTTGTTGGTTTTAAGACACCAAGTTGAAATCCTATTTGTTTAATCTTGATGACAACTGAAAGGATGTCAACAAGGGTTTGCCTTACTCAACGTGCAATGAAGCACTGTATGCTCATTGCGCAGTGCTTTGCCTGATTGCCAGCCAAAAAAAAAATTACATGCAGATCGGATGGGATTCAAACCCGCAACTCCTGCTTTCTTGTTCAGACATGCAATGTGCACATTGTATGTGTTTCAAACTAATTGTGCAAAGCGTTGAGCACTTGGATGTAGTGCTTTATGAACATTATCATTGCTGAACAAATAAAGGAAATACTGACTGTGGACTTTTGAGCAATTTTGAAGGATGCCTTTGACCGGACCGGGACTTGAACTAGAGACATTGGGCTGGACACACCAGGAACCTGAGCTATCCAGCCTTAATAACGGCCTTTGTAAATAGTACAACTATCTTAACTAGGGGAGGCGGCACCAGCCTTCAAGACTCCTCTTTATACCGTGTCTGTACTTACATTGTCAGTGGGATTCTTTTTTGTTTCATGTATTCAGAACCTAGTCACGGAACAAAGGTGACGTTCATCGATGTCTCCTCAAGGCCACTGTACATCGATAGGTGAGTCAGTCTTCAGCAAGGGTTCTGTCCTGAGTGTGTTTTACAAAAAGGCTGTCTTCGTTTTAAAAGAAAACAAAACCTGCGACTCTGGCTCTCTAGTGCAGACGGTGAGAATAGCAGATGGAGTAGGTTTGCGGTGACACCATGAAAAATATCTTCCTGAAGATGAGCAGAAACGTCGAGTTCCTCCGGTTCTTTTCAGAACCGCACTTACCGGTACTCACAAAAGAGATATTTTACATGGTGTCACCGCAAACCTACTCCTTCATCAAGAATGTACTTCAACAAGGGTTTGCCCTACTCAATGGGTAATGAACACTATGCTTAGTATTTCATAGATGTATGAATTAAGGCTGTTGTCGACAAAGAAAAGTTTTTTTCGGTTGTTGACAAAAACAATAAAATACATTAGCCTATCTCATAATGGCCATCTCTGAAAAGAAGGGAATAAAAAGGGAACAAAAAATTCTAAAATTGTGCGTTGAGCATTTCATTTTTGATCATCCATGCCGCAAAGTAATAGTTACTAAATATGTTGGAAGTTGAAATGGATCACGACGCGACCAAAGAAAATCGTTCTCCGAACGCATTTTGCCATTACGATGTACATGTACAGTGTGAATACTGTATAGCACACGTTTCTATGGCCGGTTGTCAGCAGTACAGTTATGAATATGCATCAAGTATGTACCGTACTTTAACAAGAGTTTGCCTTACTGGGCATCAAGTAGGGCAAACCCTTATTAATGTACAGTGAGTGCAGAGTGCAAACCCTTCATTGAAGAGCCCCTTCTCTTTCTCCACGTTTGAATTCCTCTTCCCCCCTCCCCACCGATCAGTCTGGAAGCCAAGGACAGGCAGATTGCCCGTCTGAAGAAGGAGCTGAGAGAGCGCAAGCAGCTGAACCACAAGCTCCGTGACCTGCTGGCCGAAAACCAGAAGGTGGCCGTGGATACCAGAGAGGACCTGCAGAGGTGAAGCACATCAACCGGTTTTTTTGTAGTCAAGCACTTTCTTTCCCTTGAGTACCGAGCACTGCTGAGTCAACATACTTTAGACTTCAAAGTCCTACCGGTAGTGCTTTGCCAAGAGAGTATGAGTACTGGTTTCTGAGTACAGGTACTCTTGGTACTCCCAAATAGGAGTGTGAGTACAAAACTTGCGTTAAACTGGTACGCAAAACCAGAGGTCCAAGGTTCAAGTCCCGGTCCAGTCAAAGTTTTGTTTGCCATTTTGTTTCTAAATTTCCCAGTCAGTTTTTTATTTATTTGTTTAACTTGTATTTTCCTGAATTTAGCAACCCAATGAGACAATAAGACTTGCCAATCAATGACTTCTTTGATGCTAAGAGTAGTCTGTTAATTGAGTAGGGGCACCTTCTCAAGTATAATTTTCAGATCAAGATTATTTTTATACCAGTTACCACCCAAGTGCAAGTACTGTTGTCCAAGTGCATGGACATTCAAGCACTAGTATGAGTTAAGAAATGCACAGTGTATTCCAAAAAAGATTTTAAAAAATCTATAAAATTCAGAGGCCAGACATTTTCATCTTGACAGGATATTCCTTAGAAGAGGGTCCTTCCAAAAAAAAAATTCTCCCCAAATTTCAGCTCATGAGATCCAAGTTCAAATATGTTTTTCGTCTCTGATTTGCTGATGTCCAGGCTGACCGCCGAGGTGGAGGAGAAGAACGGCAAGATCTCGGAGCTCCACGGCCGGCTCCGTGAGTCCATCAGAGCCTCCTCCGTGAGGAGGCCACCGTCCGGGGACGGGACGCACCTGGCCGAGGCTCCGGACACTAGGAGGCAAGGAGGCGGCTTCAGGCAGGGCCTCTGGGAGTTGGACGATGATGACGCCGATTTTACCGACGTCGGGGCCAGTGCCCCGGGAGTGAACGTCGGCCGAGAGCTGCGGGGATCGGCGGCCGGGCAGTCGGAGCCGGCCGCACCGACACCAGCAGCCCCCTCGGCCCTGAGACCCTCCAGGCTACCCTCCACCTCCTCCTCCACCTCCCCCTCCTCCTCACCATCCTCACCGAGGACGGCGGGAGCAGCCCCCTCGCCCGCACCGGGCGCGAGTCGGCCGCAGCCTGGCCGGGAGGCCACGGCCGAGCTGGCTGGACTCCGCTCCAGGCTGCGCGACACGGAGCGGCTGAACAGCGCCCTCAAGGCCGAGCTGGAGATCTACAAGTCGGCCCTGGGAGGCGGCGGCGGAGGAGGAGCAGGAGGAGGAGGATTGGGCGGGGCCAGTTGGGCGGGGCCAGCCCCGGGGGCGGCGGGGCCGGCGGCTTCGCCTCCCGGGGCGGGGAGCGGGGGCAGGGGTGACGGCCAGCAGGACCCCCACAGCCTCCTGGCCCAGCACCTGGACGAGCTGCGCCAGCTGAGGCGGCGGCTGGAGGAGTCCATCCGGGTCAACGACCGGCTCAGGGAGCAGCTGGAGGCCAGACTAGCTGGCATGGGACAGCAGTACGGTGAGTCTGGTATCTGACCCATCCATAGTGAGATTTCTTGAAGTGTACCTGACTCAATCCGAAATCAATTTGAAAGCCCAGCCCCCATTTCAAACCGTGCTGTAGCCTATGGAGTTGCCTTCAAAAGTCGCTGTGGTCTGAGGCAGGCTTTTCCCCTGCATGTTAGACTGTGAGGCTGCCCACTTCACACTTTTGATGGGCCATGTCAGTTATTTGCCTCCAGAACTTGCCACCTCAGGGGTCAAAATCGTGCTTGAAACCAAAATTCACAAAAACCAGAAGCACCTTCGCACGTGCAAAGGGCTGTTGAGGCTGTGACCTTGCACACAACTGTACATGAACACGAACACATCACAGTGCTTTAGGCTCATTCCCTATCCAATTTGTGGAATATCAACATAGCACATCCACAATTATACCCAAACTCAACCATTGAGCAAATCATTGGTTATCAAGGAGGACCCAATGTTTCCATACCATTCCCTTCTAGTCTTTGGTATTTGTATATGGCTTATTTCAGTCAGTGAGCAGTTTGCAACATTTGTGCATATTATTCTAGTCAATTTATTGGTTGCTGCATTAGACTCACAATTTCTGCTCTGACAATGTGCCCAATTTTTCAGAGGGCTCAACGATCATTCGCCTGGAGCAGACGAACGTAGAGCTGACCGAAACCAACAGCTCCCTGGAAATGAGAGTGGCAGAGCGGGACCGCACCATTCGGGATTTGAGGGGTGAGCTGCAGCGCTTGGAGCCCCTCAGGCAGGAGCTGCAGGGCAAGGAATCTTCCATTCGGGATTTGAGGGGTGAGCTGCAGGTGAGGGACCGTACCATTCAGGACCTGAGGGGGGAGCTGAAGCGGTGCAGATCGTCCCGAGCTGAGATCGCCGAGCGAGATCGGACGATAGCGGACCTGAGGTCAGAGATCAAGCTAGCTAGGAGGGATGTCCAAAAGTAAGTGGACTTGAAATTGTCCTGTCTTATCCCACCCCACCCCATCCTACCCCACCCCATCCCACCCCATCCCACCCCATCCCACCCCATCCCACCCCATCCCACCCCATCCCACCCCATCCCACCCCATCCCACCCCATCCTATCCTATCCCACCCCATCCCATCCCGCCCTATCGCACACTACCCTCACCTCATCCCATCCCATCCCACCACATCCCACCCCATCCCACCACATCCCACCACATCCCACCCCATCCCATCCCATCCCATCTCAGCCTATCCCATCCCATCCCATCCCACCTTATCCCACACTACCCCCACCCCATCCCATTCCATCCCACCACATCCCATCCCACCCAATCCCACCACATCCCACCCAACCCATCCCACCCCACCCCACCCCATCCCATCCAATCCCACCCCACCCTACCCCACACTACCCCAACCCCATCCCATCACATCCCATCCCATCCCACCCCATCCCACCCCATCCCATCACATCCCACCCAACCCATCCCACCCCACCCGACCCTATCCCATCCCAACCCATCCCATCCCACCCATCTTGGCCTCACACAAATGCCTTTCCATTCCTCTGATGAGCACAGATCCAAATCAGAGAGTGAACGAATGAGAGACCAGATTGAGGAGAACGCCCACCTTGCTGAGTCTCTGCGCTTTGAGCTGAGCGTTTACGAGCACCTGCACACAAAAGGTGAGCGTTCTTAACCAACCCCTTGGTCTCTCTTATCACCCATCTTTGAGTATTGGGCGCCCCTACCCTGGCAAAGACTATTTGGGAAGGCTGCCATCTAAGGGCTGGATAGCTCAGATGGTAAGAGCACTGTTATGCAAAGCCAAAGGTCTCAGGTTCAAGTCCCAGTTCAGTCAAAGTTTTCTTTTCCATTTCCCCCAAATAAATTGGTCAGAATTACCCAGTCAGGTTTTGTCTCCCCTTGATTTGTTTGACTTCTTAAATGACTTATCAAAGTCCTTGAATTCTCGTGTGGTGTTGATGCAGACGATCCGAGGCAGAGGAGTTTTGGAGGGTCTAGCCCCCGCCTCCCCAACCTGACAGACCCGTCCACCGGACTAGACCTCTCGGACCTCCTGCGGGAGATGCGCCACCTGCGCATCCAGCTGGAGCGCAGCATCAGCACCAACAGCGCCCTCAGGCAGCGGCTGGAGGAGATGATGGCGACCAAGACGACGACCGCGGGTCCCGCGGGGTCACCGCCAGAGGCGGGTCGGGTCTCCCTGACAACGGTTACCATGGCGGCGACGGAGAGAGGCACCTTCACCTCGCTGGACGCGGCCGGGCAGAAGGCCTTCACACCCCGTCAACTGTTCAAAGGTGGGTGGCCTTCAGATCGTTCAGTCCCAAACCCAGTCCGTTGCTACAACCAATGGCAGGCAGGGTTCCTGTTCTTGTGGAAAACCTTGCAAAGTCATAGAATTTGTAACATTTTCTTGCAGGCCTAGTCTTGAAAAAAATGAAATAGACTTTGAAAAATTATAATCATGTTCATTTATGTTCTAATTGTATTTTCAAATTGAGGAACATTTGGTTTGCATGGTGAGAATAGCAAGAAAATTAGGTTTGCGGTGACACCATGTAAATTCCCTTTTGTGAGTAAGTGTGGTTCTGAAAAGCCGGAGGAACTCGACATTTCGAACAGTGTACTCTGCTTGTCTTCAGGAGACTTCAGGAGACTCACAAAAGAGAATTTACATGGTGTCACCGCAAACCTAATTTTCCTTTTCAAAGATGGAAGAAAACCAAAAAATAACTGATTTTACTTTCCATCTATGTTTTTCTTCTTTGGGACGCCGAGTGAGATTTGACACCTATTCTACCCGTTACCTGTAGCATAATACAGTAATGGCCATTGGTTTGACACCACTCACCTCAGTTCAGATGAAGTTGAAAAAAGGTCCTGGGAAATTCAACGGGTTGGTGTCTATTTTGTAACTAAAAAGTTCCCTTTTTTTTGTTTGCACAATTGCATGCATTTTCAAGGATTCTCAACAGGTATACTTACAGATTCTATTAAGATTCCATTTGTTAATTGGAGTTCTTCAAGAAATATTGTTCAAGGAATAAGTCAAAGTCACTCCACAAGGAGGCAATTGTTTTTTTGGGGAAAAGATGCAGAAACCCGGCAACACTCACTGAGTAGCCTCATCTGTCAATACCAATGGTATCTTGTGTGTGTGTGCATTCTAGGTGATGTTTCGGTCCGCCATGTAGCCTGTCAGACTGCCCTGTCTGGCCAGGCTATGTCCTCCGCCTTCTACATGGCTGACGGCGCGGCACAAGATGAGGAGTATTACTCCATCCCCGGTATGTGTACCACAAAATTATGATAGAATATCTCATTGATGAAATTGGTAAAGAAAACTTTGACTGGACTTGAACCCGAGACCTCCGGTTTTGCATACAGGCGCTCTTCCCATCTGAGCTGTCCAGAACTTAGATGGTGGCCTTCCCAAATAGTTAACTAGTCTTTGCCGGTGTGGGGGTGCCAGACAGAAGCAATTCAGCCATTAACTGTTGTATATCTGCAGGGATCACACCCCGGCTTTCATTCAGATGCAAATAACCAATTGTTGTAAGCCTGGCTACAGCAGCTCGGGGATCACACAAAGTGGATGCAGCTTTTTCAATTCAAGTCAAATAAATTAATGAAAAACTGACTGGAATATCAGTCAGTCAGTAAAACTTGGTGACAAAAAATTGGTGACAAAAAAAGGAAAAGGAAAAAATTATTTTTTAAAACTTTTGTTGGAATTCCTGTCCTGTCAATTTTTTTTTATTTTTTTTTCAAATTTAGGTGTGGCTCCGTTGCGGAACAACAGGTCAACCTCAGCCATGAATGCCAAGACCCAGTGCAGCGACGGTGGCAATGGCCTGCTGGACGAGACGGGCGAGGGCGACCTTCACGCAATCGGCACCCTGCCCACCTACGACGCGCTCGGCAGCAGTCTGCGTGAGGGCAGGCTGGCCGCCGACCTCATTGACGCCAGACTGGCGGAGCTGATCCGATCGGACCCGCAAGTGAGTGAGACACGGCCCTTGTTCCGTCCCATTTGGAACTGGTAACCGCTTGCACTGAGTAGGGCAAACCCATAGACATATATAACCTATAGATAGTCAGCGTCTATTAGAAACGACTCCAGGATGCTGTAATGCCATGGGGGACCCGACTAGCATCAAACTATGGGCTGAAGTAAAGAGCACTGCCACCATAGACATATATAACCTATAGACAGTCAGCGTCTATTAGAAACGGTGTCAGGATACTGTAATGCCATGGGGGACCCGACTAGCATCAAACTATGGGCTGAAGTAAAGAGCACTGCCACCATAGACATATATAACCTATAGACGGTCGGCGTCTATTAGAAACGACTCCAGGATGCTGTAATGCCATGGGGGGCCCGACTAGCATCAAACTATGGGCTGAAGTAAAGAGCACTGCCACCATAGACATATATAACCTATAGACAGTCGGCGTCTATTAGAAACGACTCCAGGATGCTGTAATGCCATGGGGGACCCGACTAGCATCAAACTATGGGCTGAAGTAAAGAGCACTGCCACCATAGACATATATAACCTATAGACGGTCGGCGTCTATTAGAAACGACTTCAGGATGCTGTAATGCCATGGGGGACCTGACTAGCATCAAACTATGGGCTGAAGTAAAGAGCACTGCCACCATAGACATATATAACCTATAGACAGTCGGCGTCTATTAGAAACAACTCCAGGATGCTGTAATGCCATGGGGGACCCGACTAGCATCAAACTATGGGCTGAAGTAAAGAGCACTGCCACCATAGACATATATAACCTATAGACAGTCGGCGTCTATTAGAAACAACTCCAGGATGCTGTAATACCATGGTGGGCCCGACTAGCATCAAACTATGGGCTGAAGTAAAGAGCACTTCCACCATAGACATATATAACCTATAGACAGTCAGCGTCTATTAGAAACGACTCCAGGATGCTGTAATGCCATGGGGGACCCGACTAGCATCAAACTATGGGCTGAAGTAAAGAGCACTGCCACCATAGACATATATAATCTATAGACAGTCAGCGTCTATTAGAAACGACTCCAGGATGCTGTAATGCCATGGTGGACTAGACTAGTGTCAAACTATTGCTGGAAGTAAAGAACACTGCCACCATAGACATATATAATCTATAGACAGTCGGCGTCTATTAGAAACGACTCCAGGATGCTGTAATGCCATGGGGGACTAGACTAGTGTCAAACTATTGCTGGAAGTAAAGAACACTGCCACCATAGACATATATAACCTATAGACAGTCAGCGTCTATTAGAAACGACTCCAGGATACTGTAATGCCATGGGGGGCCCGACTAGCATCAAACTATGGGCTGAAGTAAAGAGCACTGCCACCATAGACATATATAACCTATAGACAGTCGGCGTCTATTAGAAACAACTCCAGGATGCTGTAATGCCATGGTGGGCCCGACTAGCATCAAACTATGGGCTGAAGTAAAGAGCACTGCCACCATAGACATATATAACCTATAGACAGTCAGCGTCTATTAGAAACCACTTCAGGATGCTGTAATGCCATGGGGGACCCGACTAGCATCAAACTATGGGCAGAAGTAAAGAGCACTGCCACCATAGACATATATAACCTATAGACAGTCGGCGTCTATTAGAAACAACTCCAGGATGCTGTAATACCATGGTGGGCCCGACTAGCATCAAACTATGGGCTGAAGTAAAGAGCACTGCCACCATAGACATATATAACCTATAGACAGTCAGCGTCTATTAGAAACCACTTCAGGATGCTGTAATGCCATGGGGGACCCGACTAGCATCAAACTATGGGCAGAAGTAAAGAGCACTGCCACCATAGACATATATAACCTATAGACAGTCAGCGTCTATTAGAAACCACTTCAGGATGCTGTAATGCCATGGGGGACCCGACTAGCATCAAACTATGGGCAGAAGTAAAGAGCACTGCCACCATAGACATATATAACCTATAGACAGTCGGCGTCTATTAGAAACGACGTCAGGATACTGTAATGCCATGGGGGACCCGACTAGCATCAAACTATGGGCAGAAGTAAAGAGCACTGCCACCATAGACATATATAACCTATAGACAGTCAGCGTCTATTAGAAACCACTTCAGGATGCTGTAATGCCATGGGGGCCCGACTAGCATCAAACTATGGGCAGAAGTAAAGAGCACTGCCACCATAGACATATATAATCTATAGACAGTCAGCGTCTATTAGAAACGACTCCAGGATGCTGTAATGCCATGGGGGACCCGACTAGCATCAAACTATTGCTGGAAGTAAAGAGCACTGCCACCATAGACATATATAACCTATAGACAGTCAGCGTCTATTAGAAACGACTCCAGGATGCTGTAATGCCATGGGGGGCCCGACTAGCATCAAACTATTGCTGGAAGTAAAGAGCACTGCCACTATAGACATATATAACCTATAGACAGTCGGCGTCTATTAGAAACGACTCCAGGATGCTGTAATGCCATGGGGGCCCGACTAGCATCAAACTATTGCTGGAAGTAAAGAGCACTGCCACCATAGACATATATAACCTATAGACAGTCAGCGTCTATTAGAAACGACTCCAGGATGCTGTAATGCCATGGTGGGCCCGACTAGCATCAAACTATGGGCTGAAGTAAAGAGCACTGCCACCATAGACATATATAACCTATAGACAGTCGGCGTCTATTAGAAACGACTCCAGGATGCTGTAATGCCATGGGGGCCCGACTAGCATCAAACTATGGGCTGAAGTAAAGAGCACTGCCACCATAGACATATATAACCTATAGACAGTCAGCGTCTATTAGAAACGACTCCAGGATGCTGTAATGCCATGGGGGCCCGACTAGCATCAAACTATGGGCTGAAGTAAAGAGCACTGCCACCATAGACATATATGACCTATAGACAGTCAGCGTCTATTAGAAACCAGCGTCTATTAGAAACCACTTCAGGATGCTGTAATGCCATGGGGGGCCTGACTAGCATCAAACTATTGCTGGAAGTAAAGAGCCCCGCCACGCGTTCAAATTTGTCCATGGGTCTAAGAAGTTACCTGTACACTGGGACGCTCACGCACATATGTGACCCGGCAACGCCTATTAGTCAAAGTATCTTCTCAATTTGATTAAAATTATATTCTCAATTCGATTTTTTTTCTTTTTCGGAAAGTTAATGTATTGGAGGAGATTTTGATATCATTTGAAAGTTAATGGTACACTCTCTCACATCATTAGAAAATCTAAAAATCTCAAAAGTCGGGGTTATTCCTCATTATGATGTGCCGGGTCACATATGTGGTTTTTCCATATACGTGCATACTAGCACTGTTCAATTCCACCCGTACTTGTTTAAGATGGCAGCCTCCATCGCATTACAGTCTGATGCCCGCTATTTTCCGTCTATAGGTTATATATGTCACGCTGGCATTGAGATGTTGAGGGGACGATGAACTGGTTTGGTCTCGCAGTGTCTTGCCAGTTGTTATTTTTCCCATTTGTCCGGTTGCCCTTCATTGGATTGTGTTCTACCTGACGAGAACGTTGTGTTACGTTTGCTAACCCCTCTCTCTTGGTGCTTGGCCCAGGACCTGAAGGACCTGAAGGACCTGAAGCAAGACGTGGGTGGTCTCAGGGGCTGCCTGGAGCAGTGCAGTCGCCTGCTGGGCCGCTTCTGGAAGGGCCGCCTGCCCCCGACGGACCAGGTGGCCCGCTTGCGCCGCCGCCTGAGGGCCCAGGACGACCTGATGAAGGAGGCCCTCCAGAGGCTGAACGCGACCAACCGGCTCAAGGAGGACATGGAGCTGGCGCTCATCAACCAGTGTGAGTGGAGCGACTGGAATGGGGAGCCGTGCTCAAACTGAGCGGGTGGGGCTGCTGATATTGCACAAGTCTATGGGGGACCGGCTTTGAAATGGTTAGCCGGCAGCTCTCGTAGACTTGTGTACAAATTCAAGCCGTAGCCTCTCAGCTGTGTACAGTTTTGGAGGATGTGGCTGCTAATAATGTACAAGTCTATGGGGAGATGGTCTTGTGGCCACTAGACATTAGATCCTGTAGACTAATGTCTATTTTGTGCATTTTCCAGTCCTAGCCTCTCAGCTGTTCATTATATGGTGGATTAACTTCTAGCCGCTAGCCAGCAGCTCTCATTGACTCATGTACAATCTTAAGCCATTGCTTCTGAGCCATGCACAAATTTAGTGGATGTGGCTGCTTAAAACACAAGTCCAATGGGGATCTACTTGTAGCTGCTAGCCAGCAGTAATTTCCAAGTCATAGCCGCTGCGCCTCGCACAAGTTTAGCAGATGTGGCTGGAAATAGCGCACAAGTCGATGGGGAATGGCTTTGTAGCCACTAGCTAGCACCTCCCCTAGACTTGTGTGTAATTTAAAGCCGTAGCCTCAGAGCCATGCACACATTCATCAAACGTAGCCGGATAAAGTGTTTTGGTCATATATTTATCTTATTCATTGTATCACAGGCATCTAAAAACAAGCGTTTCGCCCCCAGTTTCTTCAAGCCAACAAGCCTTGAAATTTGGAAACAAACCACAACCTGGATTTTCAGGTTTTGTCCGACGGAGATGAAGCCTGAGCCCGAGCCTAAGCCTTCATTTTGAAAACGGCAATAGTTGTATTGATTGATGGTTCTGTCTGATATTTTTCATTCCAGTGTCTCAGACTCACGATGTGCTGAGGCAAGCCAGAGGAAATCTTGAGGTAAAGTTGTTGCAATCGTCAGTAATGATTCAATATTCAGACATAGCTAGACAAAGTTAGACCTAATTACATTGGGAAAGTGGTTTGAGACTTTCCCGCGACACCTTTTGGTGAGTGCCTGGAAGTGTTGACTCTTTTCTTGGGACTTCTTGCTTTGAACTCTTGTTCTAATGTTTGTCCAGTTATCAAAATTTAGTGGGCCTGACGTTTCGATCCTAGCAGGGCCTTTCTCTTTGAGAAAGGTCCTGCTAGGATCAAAACGTCAGGCCCACTAAATTTTGAGATTTTCATTTTGGTAATTTTAGTCAGTAAGCAGTTTGCAACATTTTTGTATATCACTGTTTGTCCAGGTAGTTATATACGGAGTGGGTTGACATGTGTTCCCCTTACGAAGCTAAGTTATCAGTCAGATACCTTAAAGACAATTTGCACATTCTATCAAGTTTCTTGCATGCCAGCACGCCATCCCTCCATTGTACACGATAATTTCCCCACAATAGCACAAATGTTGCATCTCTTTATGAGCCTGTCCAGTAGATGCATTATGAATTAAGTTCGTGAGAGTGTTCTTCAGTGAGGGTTTGCCCTACTCGATGTGTCACTAGCACTGGGCACTCGATATTGAGTGCACAATGCTAACTAAGCATTGTGCGGGGCAAGTCCTCATTGAGTTTGACATGGCTTTTAGAACAACCGATGTCATTTTAGCCAGTGTTAAGCAGTTGTCAACATGCTTGCTTATAACTGAATGATAAAGGATATTTATTACTTAACTAGCCGTTCCTGCCGCTAACAGTTTAAACCTTTCCTTTGCCATGAACACAGGCTCAGTCTTCGCAGACCGCATCATCGCCGTTACACTGAGATCAAATTGTCCCTTTCCCCCGGTGTTCCTTAAAAAGAACGCGGTGGCTGTTGTTACGGCAGTCGTCCGTGTGGTTTCCTGACTTGATTGTATTTCGTCAGCATTGCAGGCTGGTTGAACCAGTCTATTAGCTGATAGTCTGGTTCCAAGAGCTAAACATCCTGACAAATACTGTGAAGTCAGGGAACCACACGGACGACTGCCGTAACAACAGCCACTGCGTTAAAAGAAAGGCCTCAACGCCGATGTACCTGCATGAAGTGCATGGCAGTCACCCCGACCCCCACCCAACAACTGACGACGCCAGGTTCCAGTTCATCAGGCAGAGGTCCTGATGTTCTTAGCAGGAGCTTTCTCAGCAGCAGCATGGCGGCAGTAGCACTTGTATGTAAGCCATACTCCTGCCACAGTCTGTGGTACATCCAGATATTCGTCTCCAACCTTTTTGTTGTTTTTATGAGCACGGTTTTAGAAGATAACCCCTCGGGCTATCCATTTTTAAATTTGTTCTTTTCCTCCTGAATTCTGATTCATTTTTGACTAGGAATTTAGTTCAGATAGTTCAGAAATGTTATCGAAAGCCCATCGTTGTTTAAGATTGCTTTGGACTATTTGACTATGTTTCATGAGATGGAAGCTGGTAATTTGTAAAAAAATTTAAATACTTTTTATGATATGTGAATCGGAATACTGTACACTGGAGTGTGCTACTGTGAAAAAGGGACCCATTTTTTCTACTCATTACACCTATATTGATACACAGAGAATAGTTACTGTAATAAGGAATAGGCAATAGAGGGAACACAAAGGGCATAGTAAGTAGGGAATATGTAATAGAGGGAACACATGGGGAATAGTTAGTAGGGAATATGTAATAAAGGCAACAGAAAAGGAAAAGTAAGTAGGGAATAGGTAATATAGTTGGCACAAAGGGAAATAGTAAATATAGGGGACACAATGGAACATTGTAAGTAAATAGGGAATGAGTAATATATGTAATGCACTGGGAATGGTTAATTGGGAATAGATATTACAGTCCACGCATAGGAAAACAATTATTGAAAGTGGTCAGTATGCAGCATTTCTCATTACGGCAAATATTTGAGTGCACAGGAAACAAATGCAGCGCTGTAAACAAATTGAAGAACTATTAGGTCAAGCAAATTCCAAGCGGAATTCTGTCTAGAAATGAATGCATAAACGCAGCAGATTCCTAAAGGTGGCCAGTCTAAGTGTGGAAAGTTTCTAGCAGCAGATATTTCAAAAGTTCTCAGGGGAGCTTAAACTGTAAACAATGGGCACATGATTCCTGTATAAATACAGAGTTTGAAATCGGGTTGAGCTTCAAAATGTAGTATCTGTTAAAATTGCGTAGGTTTTCCAAGCTAGCTTTGGGGGGTTTGATCGACGAAACATCAGGTTTAATTGTCAACTCTGGTGCAATTAGGTTTCTTGACGTAAAAAAAATCATTCCCCAAATAATTTTGGTGGCAAACGAAATAAGGAGATACATTCTAAACCTGAGATGTTGATGTAAAAAAAAGGAATTGAAATGAGGTGTGTGATATCGGTTTCAGATAATTTATTCTTTCACCTTTTGCTCTAACCACAGTAAATATTTGAGTGTGCTTTTTAATGATCTGTCAAATTCCAGTAGAAATTTATGAACGAGCTGTTTTAAGACAAAACTGTTTTATTGCCAAATTCCTGTCTGATTTTTTTTTCGGGGAAAGCTGATACTGTTTGAAATGAATAATTTGTGCAATAGATTTTCAAGTGATTTTGACCTAGCCCGAGATTAGCCATTTGTTTTTTAGATATTTTACGGGGTAGAAATGTGCCGCAGTTAATGGTTAAATGCTTCTACTGATACCCCCAGCCCAGACTAGTTGACGTGGGAAGGCCACCATCTAAGGGCTGGATAGCTCAGATGGTACAGTAAGAGTGCTGGTGAGCAAAACCACAGGTCTGGAGTTCAACTCCAGGTCCAGTCATAGCTTTCTTTGCCATTTTTCAAATTTTGTTAAAAGTCCTTAGTAAGTTGTTTCCTCATTTGCTTGACTGTTTTTGTGTAGAGAAATACCTATTTATGGTACATTGGGCTTTGACAATGTTTAAAAAAAATGTAAGCACAAAATGAAATTTGTTTAAATGAAATTAGTTTTAGCTGTTGTTGCAGGTGATTAATTAATTTCAAGACTATTCCCATTTTTAATCAGCCCGGTGTGTTGGTACGCTGACATGAGACATACCAAGTTATGAATCACATTGAATCGTAAGCATTGCAGAAGTGTATTGAAAGTGTCACCAAACTGTAGTGCATGCTTTAAATGAATGAGGTCTGAAGTGTTGTGTGAGTGTAATCCAAGTGTTCCTAAAAAGCAAGACTTGCTTGAAAGTGAAGTGGTTCAGAAGTGTTTCCAAAGTGTAACACATGCTTATCTAAAAAGGTCAGAAATGTAGAGCAAGTGTAATTATAGTATTTTCTTAAAAGTGAAACACACTTAAAAAGTGACGGGGGCAAAAGTGTTGTGAAAATCTTGTCTATTTTGAATGCCTCTTACGATTTCCTGAAAGGCACATTCCACTGAGGTGTATGCTTGATGTCTTTTTTTATACGAGCACATGTACTTTATTTTTAAGATGATAGGAAAAAGCAGGATATTGCATGTGCATAAAATTCAGGAGGAACAGCGCTGAGATAGTTATTTTGGTGGGGCAAGTAAGATTTTAGATCTGTATGACTAGCATTTGTTTATAACGATATTTTGCAACTCACATCCCTTCTCAAGAAAATAATTTACATTCAAAAAGAGCAATTGCTGCAAATAATATAAAATAATTATTTAAATTCAGAAGTTGATGTTTAAGTGTTTCAGACTAACGCCCTCCCCACTGCAGAGATAGTTTGACTATGTTAGAAGGCCCCACACCTAAGGGCTGCACAGATCAGTTAGACTGTTAGACCACTGGTACGTTCAACCAGAGGCCCCTGGCAAATCTTAGTCATCAAATTTGCATTTACTTATCAGAAACGAGTTTGAAAAATTGGCAAAGAAAACTTTGACTGGACCAGGATTTGAACCCGAGGCCTCTGGATTAACGTATCAGTGCTTTTCCATCTGAGCTATCCAGTCCTTAGATGGTGACCTTCCCTAATAGTCAACTAGTGTAAATGGTTGAATTGCTTGTCTTAATGGTTGAATTGCTTCTGACTGGCACCCCCATCCCGACAAAGACTAGTTGACTATTAGGAAAAGCCATCATCTAAGTGCTGGATAGCTGAGATGGAAGAACACTCGTACGTTAATCCAGAGGTCTCGGGTTCAAGATCGGGTTCAAGTTCTGGTACAGTAAAAAAAAAATTGTTGCCAATTTTTCAATTTGTAAAAGAAATATATATACCAGATGTGCCTTTGCTGAATGATTTTTTTTTTAAAGCCATGTGAAATGCGTTTCATGGTGCAAAGGGATCATTTGCATATCAGTCACATGACTGGAGTCAGGTGGTGTGCAAGGGCCAATCAGAGTGCATTGTCAAGGTGGTCCCGGCCAATCAGAAAAAAATCTGTCTTCCATTGTCTAACTGGTTATATCAAAAGGCATCAATGAAAACAAAGCATTTGTTTTGCATTTTGTCGTTGCAGTTTTAATGTGTGGAGGTAAATTTAGGTGAACAAAAATAGAAGACATTTGGGATAAAAAAAAATTGGGATTGGAGGTCACTAATTTGTGCACAGTGACATTGTAACAAAAAAACAGAAACCCAAATTATTTCGAATTTTGTGTCATCACAGCTTCTAGAAGTATAATTGTTAATTTTGCAGTTTTAAAACAGTGTTTCAGAACCAATTTAGTTTTGGTGCAAAGGAGTGATTTCTTGTTCCACAGGCAAATTCAAGTCAACAGAATGTTCGCACAGCTGTTGGTATAGGCTTTCAGCGGATTATCTGTTGCGACATTGTGATGGTTATCGATGTCACTTTGAATGAATATCTCATAACTTTATTACAGTTGCTCCAATTGTACAAACACTGCGCTTATTAATTAATGAATGGCATCAGCTGTATTTGTCTGTGCAAGCCTATCATTGAAAATCCACAACCTCATTAAAAAATGCATAATGAAGTGATTTTATGTGAAGGCATGATCTGAACTGCATTGGTTATGTATGCATTGGCTGTGACTTAAATTTACACAAGAGTCTATGTAAAGCCCCAAGCTAGCGGCTACAGGCATTAGCCCATTGACGTGTTTTTGTGCTGCTGTAGCCAATGATTTCAGTTACGGCTTAAGCTTACACAAGAGTCTATGTAAAGCCCCAAGCTAGTGGCTACAGGCATTACCCCATTGACGTGTTTTTGTGCTGCTGTAGCCAATGATTTCAGTTACGGCTTAAGCTTACACAAGAGTCTATGTAAAGCCCCAAGCTAGTGGCTACAGGCATTACCCCATTGACGTGTTTTTGTGCTGCTGTAGCCAATGATTTCAGTTACGGCTTAAGCTTACACATGAGTCTATGTACAGCTCCAAGGTAGTGGCTGCAGCCTACAGGCAGTACCCCATTGATATGTGTTTTTGTGTTGCCGATATCTGAAGCCAATAATTCAGTTATGGCTTTAGTTTACACACAAGTCTATGGAAGCCACAAGCTAGCAGCTACAGGCAATGTACATTTTGCATTTTTCCTGGACATGTCATTGTCCGTTTCAATCTGGCTTGTCATCCACATTGATGGTGGGCACTTGCCCATGGGTATTCCTCACTCCAGCAGTTGTATCTTTTATGTGATATCGACTTACCTGTCAACTGTTTCAAAGAAAGAATGGCTTTTTCACCTCATTTTTATTTGGAAAAAAACACACAAACTACTTAACAAGAAACACTCCTAGAATTGTTCCTAGAATTGTTATCAGGGTTCCTCAACTTTTCTGTTGCCTTTTATAGTGTACTTGCACTTTTTTTTTTAATTCCCAGAGGTCTATCAATTGAGTGATTTGAAACCTCTTAGAGATGGAAACATGGATAGTTCCATTCTTGAAGATGTATGAAAATGTTCTGATTGTTTTCTCTGATTTTGCCTTGAGTTTTGATGGATGTCATAGTGGTTGGACATTTTCTGACTGTAGGTGGCAGCTTACATGCTACACCAACCCCACACTCTCGTATACCTGTAGGCTCTTTTGCAAGTACGGCCGTGCCCGAATTCATTGGCTATGGCTTCCAGTTACATAGTTGTCCATAGAGGTGCTTTCCAGCCACCAAAGTAAATTCCCATATAATTTATGTGTGCTGTATCTGGCCGTATCTGAATTCATTTGCTATGGCTTCAATTTACACATACATCTGTGGAAGCGGCTAACTTTCAGCTGAAGTTTATTCCCATATATATTTGTGCTCTATCCAGCCATAGCCAAACCATTTGAATATGCCCTAAAAAGCCCAATTGATGGAGACCATCTTATACAATGTACATATGTACATGTACATGTACACTAATGTAGAGCAATTTGTGAGTACTGGTAACCAGATAGTCTCATGCATGGGAGGAGGAGATTATTCTGAGTACCAGGGAAACTGGTACCCCAGGCCCAGAGCTTTTGTTTACCCTTAATGTTAACCGGTACCCTTGGTAATCTACCCATCTGTGACTGTGTATGATTATTTGTGTGAATGTTTCTTTCGTGCAATTACATACACATATCCCACTTGCCTCGGGAAAGGTCATTATCATTTTAACTTTAATTTTGTTTTTCCTTTGAAGTGATTTGCTTTTGGCAGTATTCTGCCACCCTCATTTCACAATAACTTTCCTCACTCAAGATTTCAGGCCAAAACTCAGAGAATAAATACATGTAAAAATGCAATCATAATTCCATTGATGGTGTTCACTTTGTAGTTTTTATTCAGTGACAAACTGTCTAACAATTCTATTGAAAAGTGCACCAAATCACTAAAGCGCTCCAAGAAAAATTAACAAACAAGGATAATGAGAGTTCTGTTTTCCAGAGGTTTTAAATACTGCATTTGGAATGTAATCTCACACAGCTTTAATGGGATTTGAACCCGTGACTTCTGCTTTCCAGTGTAGATGTCTTGACCACTTCATGCCGGGACCTCCGAATTCGGAGCACTAGTGGTGTTGCTATGTACCGGGCCCTCTGAATCCGGGCACCACTATCTGATTAAACAAATCATCTTTTCAGCCTATCGAAAAACAATATGTACAATGCATATAGAATGACAAAAGCCACACAGATGTCTGACTGTGCCAGGTTTGGCTCGCTTGTACACACGATGTCATCTTATTGATTTATTTAACAGGTATTCATTCCTTGTTTAATGAGTTTTGAAAATGACACACTATAAGATAACCCCAGTGTGGCGGTCACCTTCACTGAAAAGTGGCCAGTCGTCAAACTGATTAACCAACTTGACCAGTTGACCACCAGGCTGGTGGAGGTCGTCTGGTGGATTCAAATTTGTGCAACAGCAAGTGCCACAGTTCAACAGATATACCGTGCTTTGTGTCCACAAGTATGGAGGGTTTTCCCTCGGGAGAAGCTCTGGTCTTGCTGCTCAACACAACTCAGTAATGGCAGAACCTGGATTGGGAAGGGCATTTCGGGAAAATTTGGGCAAACCCTCATAAAAATACAGATGACTAGCACTGATACAAAAATATCACCAGGTGCTTCCTGCCTTCAATAGCTGATCTCCCAGGCATCTCCAACTTTCTATAAATACTGAGAGGGCTGTACATTTTGATCCCAGCAGGACCTTTTGCATGAGGCTGCACCTCTTGGAAAGGTCCTGCTAGGAGTGAAATACAAAACTCTTCTTAATTTCTGGAAAAATAATGGATGCCTTTTGACTGTTTGAATTTGCTGGAACAGAGTCCAAGAGAGTGAGGTCCTGTGGGGAGAAGAGACTGCTTTCAATAATGTCAGCCAAGGCCAAGGGACGGTTGGGGATCTTTAATGATCTACTGTCGAGGTTTCCAGTCATGTGCAAAAGTGTCTGTAGTGCAGTGCATCAGGAAGTTATGTAGCAGTCGCCCCGAATGAAAGAGCTTCGTCACTGGCCCCCGAACATCTTGCTCATTGCCCGGGCGTACTGAGCGTCCAGCGCCCTCACACGGCCCTGCAGCGTCTGCCACTGCTGGCGGACGGGCTTGCTGGCCGGGCTCAGCTCTAGCGCCCTCGCCAGGTCGGCCCGGGCCTTGTCGTACTCCTGCAGCTCCGTGTAGGCTACGCCGCGCCGGTACAGCCCCTTGATGCTGGCCGGGGCCAGGGCCAAGGCACGGTCGCAGTGTGCGACGACGTGCTCGTGCCGGCCGCGCCGGAGCAGGACAGCGGCCACGTTCAGGTGGCAGGCCGCCCTCAGCGAGCGCAGGTCGTCCCCGACGGCGGAGGGCGCCCCCTCCTGGTCCAGCGGGTCCAGGGCCAGGAGGTAGCGCAGGGCCCGCAGGTAGGCCCTCTCGGCCAGCTCCAGGCTCCCGCGGCCGAAGAGGCGGCTCCCTTTGCTCTTGAAGCGGCCGGCTCTCTCCAGCACCTCCTCCGGTGTCATCTCATGGATGTCCTTGTCCCTTGTGAAGGAGCGCAGTTCAATGCGCAGACGGGCAGGCTCCTCCCCGGAGAGAATCTCCGGAGAATTGTCACTAGGCTCCATCTGTCGCACCCGCCGGGCAGCCTGCTTCAACGTCGCCGCCGCGATCTCCACGGCACTCGCCTCGCCCGGCGACATCGTCTCCAGGCAGGCGTCCACGGTCGCCGACAGCGGGCCCTCGCCGTCGCCTAGGCGGAGGGAGGCCTCCCGGCCGAGGGGGTAGCCAAGGAGGGCCTCGTCCAGCCGCCCCGACGCCTCCGGCAGCTCCAGCAGGACCGTGCACGCCGAGCCCTCATTGGGCCGGGTCAGCCCGCGGCCCGCTTGCAGGACGCGCTTGCTGAACGACCCGTCTGGCGCGGCCACGACCGACCGAGACTCGGGCGTGGCCTCGGAATCAGACGCCATCTCAGGCACCACGCCCATGGCTGGTCAGGCTGCCTTCCGTACTACGCATTTTATCACCAGATCCTGCACATAAAAAAACAAACAATGTTCACTAGAAACTAGAGACAGTGCAATACTACTAACATGCATAGTCAGATATGTATCTAGACAGATATGAGAGTATGAAAGAACATGTATCCACGAGTATGGAATTCATACCCACTGAGTGGTAGGCATATTTCAGATGTAGACACATGCTGAAGAGAATCATGGGTCTAGATGACACTGATGAACTACACTAGTAGTAGTAGTACTGTAGTACTAGTAGTACTACTAGTACTACTACTTGACTTGTACTGCAGTACTAGTTGCGGTAACTGTAGTCCGAGTAACTTGGACCCGACAAGTCAACCTTTTTTTTAGTGAATTTTGAAATTTTGATAAAAAAAGGGTGACTTGTCGGGTCCAAGTTACTCGGACTACGGTAACCGTAACCCTCATCCTCCCGAAGGTCTCCGTAGTAGTCTGTAATCAGTGGCAGACTGTTTGCAAGTCTACAGATTCTGCTTTGTCAGTTTGTGCATCAAAATTCACATAACCGAAAACCTGAAGAAAAACACCCCAGACAAGAACTTGAACTGAAGGATATTTCTCATTCTCTAAGTCTAAGATAAGAAGAGGCCTCAGTCTGAGTCTGAGAAAGGCCCTAGTTAAAACATGAGTGTAGATCCCTTTTGGGGGAAAAACAAAAACACAGAAAAACTGAACTGCTTCATTTTACGATCCAAGTCACCAAGTGAATTTGTTATTATTAATATTATTATATTTTTCGGGATGAGTCTTGCCCTTGGTCGTTGGTTCGAATCCCGTCCGAGAATCCTGTTAACAGGAGACGATCGCTCGGGAAGAGAACTGATTTCATCGTGGTACACGGCGCATGAAAACTGTGTGGTTTTCTTCACTATCTAGCACGAGGGTAAGGCAAACAATTATATGAAAAATACCTACCAAGACGGCAAGAGGCAAGTACCGGACAATTACCACAAACGTAAACGACAACACAGTGATAGAGCAATGGTTTGGCTGTGTCCGTTTTTAAATACCAATGGCTTAAAGTTACACACAAGTCCATGGAAGCCTGCAGCCAGTGGTTTCTATCAATCCCCTTACATCCGTGTGTTATTTGAAGTCGTAGTCAGTACAACTACACTAGGTTCGGCCACTAGTCACTGCCTTTGAACCATTGAGGTAAAACAGGTCGGGCGCAAGTTGTGCCTTGGCCAAGTTTTAAATTTGCGCAAAATGCAATGCGCTAGTTTAAAACCGCTGAAGGTTATTACAATAGCAGACATTGCGCAAAGGAACATGCGCAATTTGGAATCTATGCAAGGTCTGAAGATTGCGCACAACGATTGCATTTCACGGACCAAGATGAAGTACAGGTACCAGATATAATTTGCCTGATCTCCGAATGTACAAGCGTTTTTGTTCGAGGAACCAGACTAATTGAGGTCAACATGGGGTCAAACAGACTTGCTCTAATGTTGTATTGAACTTACTCACCGCCCGTCAACAAGCCACGTATTCTGCCCATACGGGAGTTCTCAACTAACTCCATTTTGTGCCCAAAGGTAATGTGCATTTTCATGATTTGAACTGACTTTAATTCACACGTGTTCGCGACAGAAAATTGCCATGACTGGTCAGAGAAATCATCGGTTGCGTTCACAAATTGTCATCGAAACAAGTTGAAGTTGAAGTTGAACAGTTTTGTGTATAAAAATTAGTTCTCTGTAGTCTGTATCCTCCAGTAACCGGTTTTCGACGATATAAGGACTTTTCTTCAAACTGAACAATGTGGACGAAAGTATCACACTAAAAGAGCTCTCAGTCACTTTCTCCACACTGCAGACTATTAGAATAATCATAGAGAAGGTTGATCAAGCCTGTCAAGCCTGCCTGGTTAATGTCTTCTTTTGTGACGTTTAACTTTCAAAAAACTCCACAATCCTCTTTCTCACTGCTTCTTCAGTTATGACATTTCCCAATGTCACTCCAGAGACACATTTCCTCCTTCTTGGTACTTTCTCTAGCTGTCCTTTTATTTTTTCATTTTTTATAAAAGCCCATTGGGCCATGTTACTTTTTGTCTTTAAATAATAATATATATATATTTTTTAATTATATAAGCGAGATGCCCTATAGGAGCCTCCATAGTTTATACCCAGAACGGACTGCCTCAAGTTGCGTGATATATTTTTTTCTACGGATGTTGGGGTTTGTTATGGTACACTCAGATTTTTTTTAGGACCAACAATAAAGAAAACTGGAGCTTCGAAGCAACTGCCAATTTTGTACCTAGGAAAATAGACCCCAAAAGAGCAACTTTTTAAATCACACGAGTTTGGCCTGCTGGAAAAGCCTTAACTTTCCACATTTTCGGTGACGGACAAAAGCAGGAAACCAACTGTAAGATACAAAGTCTGAGATCGTTATTTGGAGTTGTTTTCATCGTGCAATGTGAGTTAGAAGGCTAAGCGTCGATCATTCTGCCTTTGAGAAAGATCCAGCTAGGATCGAAACACCGGAGCCAAAAGATCATTCTGCCTTTGAGAAAGATCCAGCTAGGATCAAAACACCAGAGCCAAAAGATCATTCTGCCTTTGAGAAAGATCCATCTTGGATCGAAACACCAGAGCCAAAAGATCATTCTGCCTTTGAGAAAGATCCAGCTAGGATCGAAACACCGGAGCCAAAAGATCATTCTGCCTTCGAGAAAGATCCAGCTAGGATTGAAACACCAGAGCCAAAAGATCATTCTGCCTTCGAGAAAGATCCAGCTAGGCTCCAAACACCAGAGCCGACAGATCATTCTGCCTTTGAGAAAGATCCAGCTAGGATCGAATAATTGAATCTGAATATCATGGTAGATGCCTTGCCGGCGCTGACATCTCAGTCCCCATTTGTACCTAGGTCTGAGGCAGCCACCTTTGGAGGCATGTTTGCGAAGCTGAAGAAGAAGATAGTGGAGGAGGAAGGGGTCGGTGAGGGGGAGCTGAACAAGAAGTATGTGCCAGGGCAGGCCCTTCCCCAGCGGCCCGCTGATGGCTCTCCGACCTCCCGGGTCAAGAGGGGCTCCACGGCCAGTCTCTCCTCTCATGGCAGCTCATCCAGTCTCAGCACTCAAGCCATTGAGACCAAGAAGGTGCGTTTTGCTCCAAGCTCGGTGCAGACAAAGAAACTGGTATTAAGTAATAACTCAAAAAGGGGAAAAACAAATAATGTTAATTCTATATAAGGGACATGCGGTTCAAATTTCTACCCAGGAAAGTGAATGTGTTTGAAACGGTAGGATTTTTAAAACATTGATTCTGACTCAGTTCTGTTGTGCTGCACATCTGAATTCATTTTGCTACGGCTTGAAACTCTATTGAAGTCGGCAATACGTGGCTGTAGCTCCCATCTAGGGTGTTTGTGTTGCTTTAAGCCGCTGCCAATATATTATATTTGGACAAGGACCTTAGTGCATGAGAACAAAGCCATGTCTCCACAAGGATACAGATCTATTCAGGTATATGTGTGTGCCCTTTCTGCTAGGGTTCCGAGGCGACGGGGGACAACAACCTTCAGTCGGAACCGGCTCAGCGCAATGACCAGGTGCGCCGACTGGAGAGCAAGCTGGACGAGTACTCGGCCATGCTGAAGGAGGTGGTCAA
This sequence comes from Luidia sarsii, assembly GCA_949987565.1. Classification (NCBI taxonomy): domain Eukaryota; kingdom Metazoa; phylum Echinodermata; class Asteroidea; order Paxillosida; family Luidiidae; genus Luidia; species Luidia sarsii. Next base: position 5,134,054 of record OX465111.1, read on the forward strand.
GGCCAAGGAGCGGCTGGAGACTGCCCTGGAGAAGCAGGAGGAAGGTGAGGCCACTGGGAAGTGCACCGGGAATACTGATGGGAAAACGTGGAGAAACTTATGTAGGAAAGAATCCCTGGAAAACTGATAGGAAAACCATTGAGATTGGGAAAACCTGTAGCAAAACCAATTGGAAAATAGATGGGAAAAACCTGGGAAAATGATGGGAAAACCCTGGGAAAATGATGGGAAAACACCAGGAAAATTGACGGGGAAACTACTTGGAAAACCATCAGGAAAATGAATGAAAAACCACCGGAAAAATGCATGGGAATACCACTGGAAAAATGATGGGAAAACCCTGGGAAAATGATGGGAAAACACCAGGAAAATTGACGGGGAAACTACTTGGAAAACCATCAGGAAAATGAATGAAAAACCACCAGAAAAATGCATGGGAATACCACTGGAAAAATTAATGGGAAAATGGGAAACGGTAAATAAAAAAGTTGCTGGGAAACTGAAAGAAAAGCAACATGGGAAACCCACCAGGAAAAGTCCATTTAGGAGGGTATGTTTTTGCTGGCATTTGTTTGTTTGTCTGTCTCTTAGTAGAATAACAAAGTTATGAGTGTATTTTTCTGAAATTTGTACAGTTTGTCAGTATTCTCACTGGCTGGAGGTGATTATTTTTTGGGGATGATCTGGATCAAATGCTGGATTCTGGATCACTTTGAAAATTGGGTTAACTTTGCCATAAGTGATGCTTTGTGTAGGTCTGTGCTCTCTGAGTGCTTTTATAGTTTTGGATGTAATGGGTTTTCTCACTCTCTTTCTCTCGCTGTTACCGGCCAGACAACACCAAGAAGATGCAGGAGCTGAACGAGGAGTACCAGCTGAGGCGAGCCAAGATGGTGGACAAGTTGTCCCTGGCCGTCCAGAGGAAGGAGGACGAGATGAACGTGCAAATAGAGGCGCTGCAGAAGGTACACAGAGGCTCACTTGAACACGTAGTGTACTCTTATTGATTTATTTCACATCAATTTATTGCATGGCCTGCGTGAAAGGTCCCGCGTGGATCAAAACGTGAAGCCCTAAAAAAATTTCATGTTTGTATTTGGGTCGTCAGTTATCTGTTTGCAACGGCCTGCATTTTACTCTTATCTTTTTCAAACGAGCAGCTCATTTTCAAACGAAGTGATGAACCTAGGCCATTTTCGAAATGAAGGCTTAGGCTCGGGCTTAGGCTTCGGTCATATCTATCTTACTCGTGATAATATCACAGGCATCTAAAAACAAGCGTTTGGCCCCAGTCTCTTGGTGAATACTCTGTACCTATCAAGCTAACAAACCTTCAAATTCGGAAATAACCCACGACCTGCATTTTCAGGTTATGTCAGACGGAGACGAGGCCTAAGCCCGAGCCTAAGCCTTCATTTCGAAAACGGCCCTAATTAACCCCAGTTCTGATGGGACTCTCTGGATTGGCAGGAGAGGACGGACCTTCAGGACCAGCTGCAGCGGCTGTCCATGGACAAGTTCAAGAAGCAGGAGGAGAGCGAGGAGCTGCAGGGATTCCAGGTGCAGGAGCTTGCCAAGGTCAAGCACATGGTACGTGAGTGGCCCTTCGCTGTAGACAATGGCTCACATCGATATATCAATATCACATCGATATCGATATCGCCGATATGAATTTTTTTATTAAAACGATATATCAACATTTTCGATATATCAACATTTTTGATATATCAACATTTTCGATATATCAACATTTTCGATATATCAACATTTTCGATGTCCGGGAATGATATCATAATAAAAGTGATAAAAACATCGGTAATAAAAACCTTAACTTGTGGTTTCCTGGGTTTCTTTGACGACCACAAGTCCTAAGCAGCGTTGATTGAACATTTTGGACTCGTTACATTCCGTGGTATGTGTTCCGGTCAGCGTCTATTAGATGCAACGTTTCAGTTAACGTAATGCCATGTGGGACCCGACTGTCATCAAACTATGGGCAGACGTGAAAACCAGAACTTTGACTTTTTGCGTTAACAATGGGGTGAGAAAATTAGTAGCAAAGCATTTGGCAGATGCTTCCTTGACATCTATGTACCATTTCACATTTAAATCAGTCATCCTTTTAAAGCCCTACACAACATTGGTAAGATCGGAAAACAGAAATGTTCACAGATTTACATGAAACTTATACAGTTTGAAGATGGTTATAGTACTAGAAACCTTGCACTGAAATATTTCTGCATAAAATGTTGTATTTTGGGAGAGAACAGTAAAAGAAATCGTTTGTGTCTCACCGAGATCTAAACTATTTTTCGGAACAGTACGGCGTTGAATGCTGCATTTTCGCGAAACAAATGAAGCGGTTTTCACGAATTTCTCGAGACTCGGTTAGCGGATTGGGCTGAAATTGTCACAGGTGTGCTATTTCATGCATATGTTGGATCAGACAACGTATGGATGCTATTCTTTGACCCCGACCAATGTTGTGTAGGGGCTTTAAGGATTAAAGAGGGCGCTATATCTCTGCTCCTTTTTGATGGAGGTCTGGGCTCTCTAAGTGCTTTTCTAGTTATGGTTATTATTGCCGTTTTCGAAATGAAGGCTTAAGCTCGGACTCAGGCTTCGTCTTCATCTGACCAAACCTGAAAACCCAGGTTGTGGTTTGTTTCCGAATTTGGAGGATGGTTGGCTTGATAAGTGCAGGGTATTCTCCAAGAAACTGGGGCCAAACGCTTGGTATTAGAGGCCTGTTATCTTATGATGAGTAAGATAAATATGACCGAAGCCTAAGCCCGAGCCTAAGCCTTCATTTCGTAAATGGCCTATGGCCTCTTTTGGCTTTCAGTTTGTGAACAGCCAGCAGGAACTGCACAAGTGCAGGGCGGACCTGGACCACAGCCAGGAGCGGCTGGAGGAGAGCGGTCAGCGGGTCCAGAGGCTGACCGCTGAGCTGGGCCAGGCCAGGGAGAGCCTGGCCAGGGTCAGGCACACCCGGGACGAGCTGACCCAGAAGGCGTCCTCGGCAGAGGAGAGCAGCGGCCAATGGGAACGGACTGCCAAGGGGCTGGAGGAGAGGCTACAGAGCTCAGCCATAGAGCACCATGAGGTGGGCAGCAGTGTTATAACTTCCCTTATGATAGTCTCCCTCTCACACACTGCACCTGTCTCCCCCTCCTCTCTCTCCACTCTCTTCCCTCTCTCTCCTCTCTCTGTCCCCCTCTCTTTCTCCCTCTCTCTCTCACTCCCCTTCTCTCCCCCTCCCTCCACCTCTTCTCTCTCCACTCTCCCTCTCTTCTCTCACCTCTCTTTCACCTCTTTCCTCTCTCTCTCTGCCCCCTCTCTCTCACCCTCTCTCTCAATCACTCCCCCTCTCTCACTCCCCCTCCCCCTCCTTTCTCCTCTGTCTCTCACTCTCCCCTCCTCTCTCATGTATGTCTCTATGTCTCTCTCTCCCCCTCATCTCTCATTCATGTCTCTCTGTCTCTCGCCTCATCTCTCATTGAAGTCTTCTTTTGCCCTGAAAATGTGTCACCTGTTTGGTTTTCTTGACAGATGTCCAAGAGAATCCTGACCTTGGAGGAAAGGCTGACAGGCACTCAGGAGGAACTTGATGCGCTAAGACACGAGAGCGAAGTGCATAAAACACAGGTATTTCCAGAGTTCAATCTACATGTAGTGAGTTGGCCAGACCCTCATTGGATGACATTCTCCTTGATGCAAAAGATGTTTTATTTATTCACCACATCCAACAGCGGAAGGACTGCCAATTACAGGAATGGGAGCGCTAAGCATCAGGTTCCTAATCTGTATCTGTCCAGTTCTTTTCAGCAGAGTTCCTCCGGGTTCTTTTTCAAAACCATACATATC